>JAYMTA010006243.1:0-10590 GCA_036897625.1 Pelargonium cotyledonis | reverse complement strand
GGAGGAAGGAAAGAGAGAGAAAGAGAGAGAGATGTTTTAATAAAAAAAGCCAATATGTTGCAGTAATATCTCTTAATACTTACAGGATAGCTTCCCGATTACGGCATAACCTACGCTCATTACTCTCCATTGCATCCAACACATTAGCAGTTTCTGGTCCTGCTGCTCCCCCAACCACAATGGACGGTACAGAAGCACTTGGAGTCCATATCTGATACAAAGCATCCCCAATAAATAAGAATTTATACCCAATTACTGCAGACAAATAAAATATATCCCAAAAAACTCTACCTTTATTGTGCTATCTATCCCACTGGTTGCCACAACACTATCAAAAGGATGGCACTGCACACAGTTCACAACTGTGGGAAGGCATCAAAAGAAACAACTCATCAGGCAAGGCATCTGACGTGAAGCCAAAACTTTATGTAGGGAGTAGAAATTACCAGCTTCATCTCCAAGCAGCATTTTTATCAGTCTCCCAGTTTGCTTTTCCCAGATGAACCATCTACCATCATCACTTCCACTGGCAACATATTCACCTGCAAAACAAGCAAACACTGTTACAATATACTATGACCACAGGACCTTTCATGTAAGCACAAATGCCAAAAATACATTAAATCACAGCATGCAATCATGATATCATGTCTAATTACCCAATCTACTAAACCTATGCATCGTATACATGCTGGAAATATACCACACCATACACACAACTTCAAGTGAACCCTACTCCAAGGAATCAGTATAGTTGGTAATGCAATGTGATCAAGCCTTGGCTTGCTGAACAGAATCAGCAAGGTTTCAATTATATTCCAGTTACACAAGAACTCAAAACAAATGATAAATTTAGAACATGGATTTCAGTACATCCAACTTAGCTACCATCTAATTAAGAACAAAAGATGACAGTTCTTCAAATGGTGTGCAACCAAAACAACCCATGTTGGTCATATGTAATCTAGTCTTTCATCTACCTACACTGAGAAGGCTTACATAAATCTAGGCTTAAGCAAATTCTTGATTCCAAGGTCTACGACATTCAGGTTTACAGAATAGGCCATTTCAAACAATCCTGAGAGCCATCTACAGTTAATTAAGCCATTAAGGGGAGGCGGGTAAATATCCAAAGCTGAGATCTTCAAGACAAATATGATGGTAGCTAAATTAGTGTTGGAGACCAAGTCACACCTATGTCATTATCAGAGGGGTTAGGGTCAAGATTTATGTGGCATAACATGCAAATCTCATGCCATGACTTGAAATCACAGAAGCATCACTGAGAATCTGTCTAAATGATATCATCCAAAACTAGACACATATTAAGATGAAAGAAACACGAAATTTTGATTTAATATCAAACATTATTGCACGTTCTTTAAGTTGACAAACCAGTTGGAAATATGCATGCAGGCTTACAACAAAGACAACAATAATACCTTTTTGACCAAGAAAACTGGCTTGCTTTATGTCAGTTCCAATATTACAATGGCCAACATATCTCTGCTGCATATCAATGACCGTCTCAGGCTGCAACACAGATAAGAGTATGGGAAAAGAATTATTTTGAAAAAAGAATAACTTAGATGGTAACATAAGATACTTGAGTGAATAATACCGCACATGGAGAGAACAGAGTACCAAAAATAAACAAGGCAAACTAAGCTTTTTATAAATCATTCATGTATCTTTAAATGAATATATTTATTACCATCTTCTAGGCAAGCTTTCTATAGAACAATTCTTTTCCGTATATGTTCACCAACTTGTTGCACATAATATTAGAGGACAGCTACAATGCAAAGGGGGAATATGCAGATCTATAATGACCACTATTTCCTTCCACTAAATAAATCAAGCATGTCTCTAACTATCATGAACTTGAAAACAAGATACTTTCTGCCAAATGTTTAGATGTAAACCTGGTAAGGAGCTCTATCATTTTGTGACGACGATGAAGGAGATCCAGAAGAGCCATTTGAACCACCAGTCGCTCTAGCTGAATCACCTCTCCGGTGAATTCTCAGATTTAAACTTCCATGTAAAAAGTTGGAATCAACATCACGCCCTTCATCACCAGAAACTGAAGTTTCGAAATCCAACTCCAATTCCTCATCATAATCAGAATCCTCTCTCTCAGATCTAGGACCATCTTGTGAACCATCACTGTTAGCTTCTGAACGGTAGAGGATATCACTCAATGATAACACTCTTCCAGTCCGTGATTCAGACCTTGGAGCTCCATCATTCGCCTTATTACTTTTTTCAGCTTCAGCTATTTAATGTAACAATACAGTCAGATGCAAAGCAGTATAACTAAAGGCATTAAGAATTATATGCTACATATGGAATTATTTCTACAGTATGATCTTGTCGATTAAATAGATGGTAGTATCTAAAATTTCAATAAAAATGTGAATGTTGTTGGCCCTAGTTGAACATAAAAAATATCAATTACTGCCATAATAAAAAAAAAAGATAAAATGAGAGAGAGAGAGAGAGAGAGAGAGATGCCAGAAGGTAGGTACATATGCACTGTTAATTCAAAAATATCAGGTCATACCAAATGATGGTATATTTATCACGCAATTATACATTGAGTTTACTTGAAACTGTTAACCTTGCTTATGAAAATTCATATATTATTATGAAGACAAAGTACATCAGAAGTTTATTTCAAGCAAAAAGCGTGCATAAGAGCTGAAAAGGTTCGACGTCAAGAGATCAGTTCATAGGGAGGATAGACAGTGGAGTGTCAAAACTGTTTAATATGGATCTTAGTCTTCCTTTCTCCTAACTTCCCATCCTCCCTACCAGACACAGGGCATTGCAACAAAAGATGATGATAATGACAGTTCGAATTATAACAAGCGGCTCAAAGTAAGATAAAATGTTGCATTACAGCATCAACCACCATGCATGCACGGATAGCATCATACATTGTGATGATCAACAAAAGACTACATAGTTATAAAGGCACAAACCAGCAGCAAGATGCCTTTTTATGTTAACCACTGCCTCCGCCACTTCAGTATTGGATGGGGACAAACATTGAGCAGCAAATGCAAAGTCCAGAGCTTCTTTGTGTTTACCCAACTGTATCAAAATGATGATCAGCAACTAAAGAGAGAAGCATAAAGATATGAAAAAACATGTCCAATGTTGTATGATTTGCATGCTGATCACTATGTAAGCACCTAGACCAAGTTCTAGAGCTCCACATTCAATGTCATGCCTCAACATTTAACAAATAAAAAATTATCCATTCTGGATTTTAAAGCTCAGTAAGCATCTTATGTAAACAAAAGTTTCAACCAAGACTAGATTTGGTAAACCTATCAAGACCCAAAACATGAACAATGGAGTCATCCAAGCAAGATGCCTAACCAATACATTCTTTCCCTACCAGGCTTGTTTCTCTCTGGGTTTTTGACGCTGTTTCTTTGTTTGTTACAGTTAAACTTTACTCCTAAGTCCTACGTTAGAGATTTAGTTGAGAGGCGGAGATCCCAACTAGCATATCAGGAGGTTAGTAATTGCAAATTCTTTCAATGTAGGATATTTCAACATTCCCCACCACATGCAGTGCCTAGCACGTGGACCAAAAACTAACAAGGAGACAACACATATGGGTCACATAGACTGAAGGCCAAACCAGCTTTGATACCATCTTATGCTTTACTACAGCCCAAAATCATAAGTTGATAGATCATACATGAGGGTCCAACTTGTTGATCAAGTTGTGGATAACTTCACATTTTTTAAATGAGGGATGCTTCAACAGTTACTACTATTATCAGGAGCAGATGGAACTTGTTAGTGGTATTTGTTGGATTAGTTAAGTCATTCATTGTCCAAACAGCTTCTGCACTGTCCAGATTGAAAGCTGATTATTTATTCTTTCTTTGCTTTTTTGGCCATTAGTTTACTGAATTGAGTATTGATTGTTGGTACATTTCTGTCGTGTCATAAGTTCTTCCAACTTGCTCCAAATACCAAGGGATGTTTTGTGTAGTGGATAATTGTAAAATAAAGCATAGGCGCTAACCAGTTGGGTTTCCCTAGAGACTTCATATCAAATAGTATGACAACTGCAATAAGTATCATGAAATTACCTGTGACAAAGCTTCAGATACGTAGTAAAGTGCTCTAAAGGAAGAATCGTCAATTTTTCGAGCATTGTGGCAATCTCTAATGGCCATGTAAGCATCATTTTTCCATTTCCGCTGAAAAAAAAAAGAATTCAACATATTGGGATTGTTCTAGCTCAAATAAGTTATATTAGTGTGTAATTCAATTAAAATGGCTCATAAAGAACCTTCAGTAGTAAGGCAGCACGTGTGCACAGACATTCATGCCGCAATGCACGGCCAATTTCACAGCCACGTCCATCCAAAATTTCATTGCATGCCTCAATTGCATAATAATAATTACTCCCTTCTTTCAAAGATTTTTCAGCAATTTGAAGTAATTTCCTGCACTTGTCAAGCTGTAGAGGCAGAGTTAGATATGGGCAAAATGAGCGCAAGAAAACCGTGTTCATCATCATTTTACACCAATAAACAAGTTCACACTAAACTTACAGAGTATCAAGGTTACCAAAATAAAACTAGATGCAAAGATGCATACCCTTGCGGCAATGCTGGATTTCATATGCAGATTGTCTTGAAAGGCATCAGGTGCTGGAAGGTGTGATTCCGCACCATTAAGTATAGGAGTGCAACTCATCATCTTTGAAGCATCTCCGGAAGTGTATTGCACAGAGCTCCCACCTGCTGATAATAGCGAAACAATATAATATTATCAGCTCATTAATTTTGCTGGTAACACCAGCCCAAATATTTGGAGCATAAAGCTAAAGCCACGAAACATCATACAGCTCCACCTTCTCAGACCACAGTGCTCGTACAGCAAATTCGTCAAGCATCAACGAGACAGCAACATTTAGAAAGATAAAATTAGGGCAGGATCTTCATGCAAATTAGGGTACATAATAAGGTACAAATACTTTATTTTTAAGCACATTGGCAGAACTTAAATTTATTGCATGAGTGTCTGGATGCGGATTTTTCTTTGAAGTGAAAGATATTATTTTCCAAATAAGTTCCATTTACTAGTTTCATATAGAAACTCTGCCCAATTATATGTTTCACAGATATGCAACTGCCTTTTGAACCATAAATAGAAGCAAAAGTTTGCTTCTGAGTCTTCTACGTCATATTAATGATACTACTGCTGACCAAGAGAAAGAAAAAGGGGGAGGGAGGTAGTAAATTGAGAATTAGAAACTAAAAGTCTGAAAAAAGTAATGTGAATTGAGGGACCACAATGGTGGGACCTATAGACAGTGCGTAACTAAAGACTCAAGCTTGATAGACATACCATGGTCTACATTCATTCGGTACACATGCTCTCCACTATAACTGATGAGAACCTCTTCCCCGTTTGGGCTAAATGTAACATGTGTTAAATGCAAGCTTGAACGTCCCTGAACAGATAATGCAACAAAGTTTACAACTGTGAGCAAATGAGTCAGAGCAATGTGATTAAGCACAATGAGAATAATACCAAAGCAGAATGTAAATAAGTTCAAAACTAACACGATCAGAGAGATGAACTGGGCAGAAATAGTTAACACAAGGAGGAGGTGACATCCTTCTACGGCAAGAGGTTAGTGGAGGCAGCATCCTTCTATCATATAAACGGGCAAATGCATCACTGCAAACAATTAAATCAACAATTAGATATTTATCAAAAAAGAAAATGAGAGTAATAAAGTTTACACAGCATATACTACAACAAAGTACCTCCCGCCAACTAATAGTAAATGAGGCCTAGTGGTACTTATATCACAAGATTTTAGAGCAAGAGAATGTTTAGGAGGGTCAGCCAGGGACCTCTTTGCTCCACATCGCAAGTCAAGCTGTCATTAAGAATAACTGCCAATAAGAAAGCGTCATAGGAAAAATAATAGTAAAATAATACAGCTTACACAGATAGCATAAAAAACAGGAGAAATTTGTTCATGTTTTGACCATATAATATAAGTATTGCTGATGTGTCTCACATTGATTACATGTGGAAATTGCAACCTTTTAACATACTAGTTGGGTCATCCAACTATTAGCTTACACTTTTGGATAGGACAACATATCTTTTTACTCAGATTCACCTGGACAACTTCAATGCACTTGGTAAAAATGGAGCTGAAAATTTTACAGCTCACAATCCACTACAAAGGAAAGAATTACTTAACAATCATATTGAACACAATCCTAATTCAATCAAATAAAATCTTGCAAGATTAAAACCGGTGCATAAGAGTACTCTAATAACTAGACTCCTCATCCCCACCACCCCCTAGTTTATATGAGTTTTCAACAGAAGTTCTAGCCAAGCATGTTGATTTCCAAGTATTGTAGGGATGACAAAACATAACTATTGTTATCACAAGTACTCAGTTATATGTTACACACACAGAACGATACTGTCTTGTGTTACTAAAAACAGGTTGGAGGCTTGTAATGGTTCTCTGAATCGTTCATACTAATGTCAAAGATAGCATCAACCCAACAACAAGAAAACTTTCATGGCTTGTTAATAAGCTGGTTGGCAAATCATCAAGAACAACAGAAAACTAAGTTTCCATGGAAACAAAGTGGAAACCTGGAATATGCATTTGAACTGTAAAAATTATATATAACCCCATCGAATTACGGCACGTACTAACACATTGCGACATTCTTGGTGAGAAGATCCAGCTGGAGGACAAGTAGAACCCTCCCGAATGTCATGCTGCCTCAATGTCCCATCCTCACTTGCACTCCATACCACATTGGGATTTCCAACTTCAACCTGAAATAGACAACAGGTAGATGTTAAGAGAAGCAAATAAAGGTAAATGAATTTTAGTATTTGCCACACCAAGTTCCAACTAAAATTAAGTTAATTTATTTGTCCACCAAATCAACCCAGTTCTAAACTACTTAATGCAGTAAGATCTTACAGCTAACTTTTTTACTCTTCTTGTGTGACACTGAAAGAGTGCTGATGGAGATATAGCATTTTCATCCGATTCTCTCCCGCTTAAGCGAGATAAATTAAATAACCGGACCTGCATGAAAATCATTAAGTTCAATTTACTAATGTTGAACTATGTTTGTATATGAAAACATCGATCATTCATAATGTTACTTCTGCATCTCCAGCTCCGGATATAACAAGGTCATCTGCAGTTTCAGGCATGAATTTTGTACAGAATATATTTGCAGAATGTCCACTGTCAATAGAGTGCAAAAGCTTTCGACTTGAATAGCTCCAAATGTTTACCTGGAAAAAAAATGCAGTAACAATATTACTGCCCAAATTTTAAGATCCCGCTATACATGCAAACAGTTATCCCAATTTTCTTGCAATAAAAAATACCCATAAGGTACTACTTAGACATTCCCAGATAATATCAGCTTAGTCAACTCGACAAAAAATAAATTGAATATGCTAAGCAGAGATTTTAGCATATTCAGAGAATGTATACTACATACAGCACCAACAAATTTGTTCTAAAATATGCAGGGGACCAAGTTAGTAAAGGAATTAGCCATCCATAGGCAGCTATAATATTTCTGCAAAGTGTGAGATAGAAAATATAATACACCAATCCTGCTGTGAAATAAATTATCTCATGTCACAACTAAAGTCCTTAAGCATACGGTCACATATTCCTGTCTGGCACGTTAAAGAAAACAATGATTCAATACTACTATAAATATCAAAAATCCCAATCAATATACGTGTATTTATAAAAGCTTAAATCAAAATATCAATAATATAACATGATTATTAAGAGCATGATTGGAAATAAAACTTAAATGCAAAGCACAAACAACAGATATGTGTATGTGAATAAAACTATAAAAGCCTATATCAAATTATTAGAGGTATGAACTATAAGTGTGTGACCTCATGTGAGCTGATATGACACCTCCAAAACTACTTTCTCTCTTTTTTATAATTGCAGTTTACAATACTAATTTAAGATCTAAATTATCACATCCTTCAGTGGAAAATAAAAACAAGCAGCATACATACAAATAATCAATCACATAGATAACATATATAGAAATATCATACACGCGTGTCGTCTGATCCAGATATCAATAATGAGCCTTTGGAGTTCCACGCCACAGCATTCACACAACCACTGTGACCCTGTAAAGAAGAATATTAAGAAGAATATTACGAAGAAAAATAATAGATTAAGCAGTTAAAGATGCAAGAATGTCAAATGACTAAAGTACCCAGTAAAGGGAAAAACTGGTCCATGGTGAGTGGAGTGCCTTAAAAACTCAACTGTAAACTATAGCTGATAACGATAGATAAATCATTTAAATTAGCAAATGTAGTTTCATAGAGAAAAATAACTCAAACCAAAGTCTAAAACATCAGCGCAACACTATAAATGATGCTTTAAACTTCCAAAGTTCATATTGGGGAACCAGGGAATAACTATATTTCCATTTCTCTAATTCATTTTTATGACCTATTTAAGTTCATCAATAAAAATGTAAAGTGCATGAATGTACAGACAATAGAAATGATCTCAGAGAGTATAACTAAGTAATCCACCATACTAACCTCCAACTCTCTTTCTTGAGAGAGCCTGCGTATCAAAGATGAATGCATTTGCATCCTATGATTGACATCCTGTACAAATGCCACAAAAAATTCCTTACATCTCACTAAACAGCGCAAACAATTAGTCATAGAATAAGCTTAAAAAATAAACTAAATTATCTTTGATAACCCAAGTAACCGCATGCATAAGAAAATAAGCACCTATTTTGCCTAATATCAGTCAAACATAACAACCCACACTTTTCCAACAAAAAAAATGTAATTTATAAATTTCATTAAACCAGTTCAAAAATCTGAGAGCAGTGTGTATAGATAAAAAGTTGTGACATCAAATTTCTTATTTAGTATATACTCTCTCCGTCCCAAAATGAGTGTCTTGTTTGTCTAAATTTTTTGTCCCAAAATAAGTGTCTTGTTTCCATTTTTATGCTATTATATTACTGTTCTTTCCATATCACCCTTATCACTTCATACATGGGCACATGTGTGCACATGGGGTGTAGGTGTAGAAAGTGAGGGTTATATTGGAAACACATTAAATTATCTTATAATTCTTAATTTTTACAAAAAATGGAAACAAGACACTCATTTTGGAACGGAGGGGGAGTACAATGTATATGTTCACAATCAGATAAATACCTTTTGAGACAAATTCGATCTCATTTTCCAGCCTTCATTTTTTTAAGCATTCAGAACCAAAAGTTGTCTTCTTAGCCTTAACCAACCCAACCATGACCACTCTCTAGAGCCAACTTTCAACACAATCTGTCCATAATCAAATGTAGAACAGCTCTAAACACCTTTATACTCACCCATCCCTAGGTTTCCCCTCAAAATTCACAACCATCTCCTCCTCCCGAACATAGAGATTATAGTCAGAATCAACTCCAACTGAACAATCACACACTAAACTGGCAATCAAACCCCAACATTTCACAATTCAACTCCAAGAGAAGAGAAGCACAACAACTTCACATGCATCAACAGAGTCCAATAATCAGCACCATGAAAAACCAAAAGAATTTTAAAATTTACACACAACTGACACACAAGATTACATAAACAGATGAACAAATGAGCTCTATATGTGTGTGTAGATAAAGAAATTGATAATGATGATGAAGAAAAAATACAAAAAGAGAAACACAAGTACATGGCGGACGTCGATGAGCCTGGTCTCGAGCAAATGGTAGATGTTGGCATCGTGAAAGGGCGTAGTGTCCATAGCAGCGAGGAAATCGAAAACCCTAAGACGATCGCGAGAGAGATGGATCAGCTGTGTTGCAGAGGCGGTTTCGATGATGGTTCTGGCAGATTATAGCGTATTCCCTGGCTATGCCCACTTCCTTTTTTCTTATTTTTCCCTCTTTTCTGGTGTCCGAACTGGGAACAATACGTATATTTTTATTTTTTTATAACTAATGGACGAGATAGCGAATTAAGAAAATAGTGATAACTATTTTTTTGGTACCTAGACTTTCTTGGAATACTCAATTTGGTACCTAAAATTTTATTTCGCCCAATTTAGTACACAAACTTCTATTTTACACTCAGTTTGGTACCTAGACTTCTATTTCACAACCAATTTGATGTCTGCCGTAATCTCCCGTCAATTTAACCGTTAACTAGCGCTGACATGAACAATTATTTGCCACGTTGGAAAAAATCGCTGATGTGGAGGCTGCCGTGGAAGTTGACGTGTAATATCTTGGAAGCTGAGTTGGACAATTTTTGCTGACTTGGAATAATTTATTATTTTTATGAAACCAAAAATAATAATTAATTTAGTGAATGAGAATTTAAAATTTAAAAACAAAAAATCAAAGATCAAAAACAGAAAACAAAAATCAAAATAAAACTAAACATTACACACCCTCTTAAACATTACAAACCCTCTCAAACCCTACAAACCAAACACTACAAAGAAGTCAGATCTGCACCTCCTCCTCAGAT
>JAYMTA010006242.1:0-10591 GCA_036897625.1 Pelargonium cotyledonis | reverse complement strand
TTAGAGAGTGGGCCTCACATTGAAGCTGATGTGGCACAATGAGGTGGCAAGGAGAGGTGACTTGTATGGTTGTAACCTATGATTGCAGGTGAATTGGACTAAAATATTAAAATTTGACAGTCCAGGGGTGAAAACAAGTGAAAACCCTAAATAGGGGCCAAATCTAAAATAAAAACAAGTCCAGGGGGTCTAAAAACATTTAACCCAAGAAAGAAATATTGGATGGTGAAGATCAAGACATTGTCTAGCATTAGGTTATCACAACCCAGACCAACACCAATCCTTATTTACTATTTCTGGTACACTCTACTTTGAATTGGCTGCACAAAGTTTTCAAGATAGTTGAGGTTTTGGAATAGAGATATATTTGGTACTGATTTCGATTTCAGTGCATGTTTGTTCTCTCTCATTTGCATTTATTTATCTACCCACCATGTATTTTGTAGAGAATTTCTGTGAAGGTGACTACAATGACCTCACTAGTGCTAGTGACTCAGGACGAAGGGATGTACGTAAGGAAGCTGTTACAGACTTAAATAAGAGAAGGGTTCCTTTGTCTGTTAAAAAAACATGTCAAGATTATATAGGAAATAATCAACAATGCAGAGCAGATGATTGGCGTATCGAAATTGCAGTTCCAAAGACCCATAAATTGTCTTTGGCAGATCTTCACAATGATGAATCTGAGTGTAGCACTGTTACTAAGACATCAGAGAGGATGTACACAGATCCTATGGTCAGGCAAAATATTGGCTATGACTATGTGCCTATGGATGACAAGCAGGAGTGTTCCTCCGCGTCCAATATTATCTCTGATGACTGTGAAACCAAGTTTGTGTCAGTTTCACATGTTTCTCTTGGGCATGGTGGTTTTCTGAAGCCGATGGGAAGAAGCCAGCGGTTTGCAGCTGAAGAGATCAGTAGCGAGGAACAAATATACCCGGCAAAAGTGCGGGATCGTCAGAGTCTTGATTCTACAGTCACGGAGTCTAGTTCACAAACTACACGGGGATGTTGTTTGCAAATGGCAAATGAAATGGATTGTATTCGGAAACAACTTTTGGAGATTGAAACCAAACAGTCTAGCTTAATGGATCTTTTACAGGTAATGCTCTAGGATTGATATCATATATGATTGTAAGCTTGTTATAGTTGCCACTATCTCTTGACTTCCCTTTTTTAAGAGTGTCTAATCTATCTTTCTTCTTCTTCTTCTTTTATTTTTTATTATTTTTTATATTTTTTTACATAAAACTAATCTGCAGATGTTTACAAGCGGCACAATGGATAGCTTGTCTACGATACAGTCGAAGGTTTTAGGTTTAGAACAAGTGGTAGATAAAATAGCTGAAGGCCTTGTTCTCAGTGGCAGACATTCTTCTGATTCAGCAACCTCCAAACTCATGAAGCATGCCTATGGTGTTGCTTCTCCAAGAATTTCTACAAGCACTCCTAGGTCATCTGTAGAAATTTGCAGTAGACCACCTTCAAAGCTGTCTTCAAAACATTTGGAGATCAAGGAGCAGAAAACATATGGTAGGAATAGATGTGACAATTCTGCTAAAGAGGATATAGATATGTGGACAAATCCAACAGTAAAGACAACTGGAAATCCTACAGCAAAGGACATCCAGAAAAGTACTAGGCAGGGAAGACAGAACACAGGCAGTGGTCAAGTGAGGAAACCTAATACTGTGTCAGCTTCAAATTTTACTGTTAATGCCAGACAAAATGGCTCAGAAAGTAGGAATAGCATGTGGAAATGTGTGAAAGGCTTCCACTCTGAAGGGGACTTTGACTCTGCATATGTGGAAGCTCTTTGCTCTGGAGATGAAATTATCCTGGTTGAACTTCTTGATAGAACTGGACCAGTCCTTCAAAGCTTGTCCCATAAGACTGTGAACGATGTTCTGGGTACATTGCTATCCTTTTTTCTAGAGCAAAGACATATGAATTACATAATTCCTTGGTTACAGCAGGCAAGTAGTTTCTCCCTTCTACTATTTTTGATGAACTTTTGTTTTCATTTCTATGTTAGCTTCTCTTTATCCGTTATGGAACACTTGAATGCTTGATGTGTGTAGTCTATCGGTTGATGCAACCTAGCTGAACATGAAACTCCTAACTAGAGGAGCAAACTAGTACATAGTAGCATCCAAAAGAAATTGACATCTGTACCTATGTTTGATAAGTTGTGTATGCAGATTTTATTAGCCATGTTCTTGCTTATTGATTACTAAATAATGTGTGTGTGTGTGTATATTTCTGCATTGTCAAGTTGGAAGAAATATGAATTTTAACCAAACGACATACTTACCACAAAAAGTCACTGCAGAAACATATTGAACTGTCAACATAATGATTGCACCTCATGCTTATTAGATCATGCATTAGTATGTGTTATGAATTATAATCAAACAGCAGATGGAACCTCAACTGTATTTCTCAAGTCATCCAAATACGTTTTCTCTAAATACAAAAATGGGTGTCCATGTAATTCCAATTGTATTTTTTTGCTGTGCTGGATGGATGTGATGTATTCATGATTCTTCAGATTTATTGTTTATATGTACTGACCTGACCATACTTCTGGATTACATTAGGAAAATAATTACTTTCAATAGCAAAGATCTTACCTAGGTGATATTTTATTTGATGTAGGTGGCGGATCTGAGTACCAACCACGGATCAAATTATCTCGCTCTCTCTGCAAATGCAAGGCGAGAAATCTTGTTTGCGATTCAGGAGGCAGCGAACATGGAATTTTCTAATCCCGCCGAGAGAAGAACTGTGACCCAATTGGCAACTAGACTGCATCAAATATGGGGTGAGGAAATGTTTGAAGTTCACATATTTAAAAGTCAGCAATGTGGGTGAAGGGCATTTTTGCTGTAGGTAATTTATGGAGAAAAAGTAAAAACTAATAGGAGGTTTAACCACTAAGGGTCTTAAAGGTCTATGTAATTGATTAGTTACAACTAGTTAAGGGCGTTATATAGGTCTAGGAGTTCTGATACGGGAAGTGACTTCAAAGTTCATAGGCTTTTAGTTAAATGGAAACCTCAAACCTTGAGTCATTCACTACCAGATCCCATGATAAGATAATGATGTTTAACTGATATCAAATGACCATAGTTATGATAATCAAGCTTAGTTTTAATTTTGGTTCAGGATATGCAGAGTATGCTTCTAGAAATGGAAGATGTTATGTGCCAAAAAAAACACGGTTTAATTGTTTAATTACTTGCAAGTTTCTGTCTTTCATGAGTTACTTGACCATGTTTAGTACCTTTTTGTTCCTATATAAAGTGAAAACACTCCTTTAGGATATTACAGTTATTGACCAATAGCTCATGAATCAGAGTGAATAACAAATGGTACAATTGTTTTGTAGGGAGTGCTCCTGACTATCAAGTCACCAGAAGAATGGATGCAAATGGCTAAGGCTTTGCTGATTCCAAGTAGAGTAGCATGCACAATAACGGTAACCCATTTGCTTTCTGTGTACGTAGTGTTGTTACGACATTCAAAATTTGTATTCGTTTGATTCTGAATATCTGGTTCTAGGTCAGTTCTTTCTCCATGTAACTTTTTCTCGCAAGTGTCCATTGCTCGGCTGCTCACTATTTGCTCTCATAGTTCGCAAAAGTGGTACCACTTTGCAGGCTATTTTGCAGTGATGATTGTAGAAAAGATACATTCAGCTCCTAGCTCGTTCGGGAGATCAAGCACCAACAAAAACTCTGTAGGATTTGTTCTATGCATCTACTGAGGTGCAATATATGGTTCAACAAAAATAACTAAACAGGTCGTTATTATTATTATTAGTAGTAAAATTATTACTAGCTCATGTGGTATGTCAAAATACACTAACCATGGCTCCACTTTTACGTATAAGATTGTGAGCCCTGAAAACTAAATTCTTTACCTGAAAGCCCGACTTCAAGCTTACGCTAAAAGTAGTACCCAGAAAGTGAACAAAAATATAGAGCAAAAGCATATACAATGCATGAACAGGCTAATAAGCTCAACTCCGACTCTCCACATGAACAGGTTTCGCATCTGGAGAAGATGGGCTGTCTTGATCAGAATCGTTTGGGGGTGGGGGTTCGCTCTTGCTCCTTCCATTTCCTGGCCTCCTTTTCCTAACATTTGAGGCTACTCTTTCGCTACCACTTCTACTCGGGTTTCTTCTCTCCGTAGGTGACTGCGGAGCATCCTTCGGGACTTCATATAGGGTCACACTACCACCTTCACTCTCAACTACATCCCCTTCCTTGGACTGAAAATTCTCGAGCATTTCAACCACCTGGCTCATCAGAGGCCTCCCTTTCGGGTTTTGGCTAAGGCACTGGTATGCCAAACCAGCCACCTTCATTAGAGTTCTAACTGAGTACTGCCCATCCATCCGGGGGTCTAAGATCCTCAGAAGCTTCTTATTGTTGTTTAAGAGCGGGCGGGCCCACTCAACCAAGTTATGCTCTCGACTTGGCCTGCTTTTGTCCATTGCTCTCCGTCCAATAAGCATCTCGAGCAGCACCACCCCAAAACCATACACATCACTCCTAGCAGTCAAGTGCCCTGGTGCGGTCAAGATAAATTACATAAGCTTAGCATATATATTAATACAGTCCCAATACTATGCTTGAACCAACATAACAAAAATCACAGATTACAAAAGCCAGCCGGCTGGCTCGGTCTTTTTTACCTCTCTGCCTCGGTAACCACTGTGAACTTAGGGTTAAGCCACAGTGAAGAGTAAAAATAACAAGGAAAAACCCAGCTTATAATGACTTTTACGGGACAGAGGGTCAATCAAATGCAATCTCCAACAGAACAAATAAGGTCCCTTCATTTTCATCGGACATTATTCTCTAGGATTACTAAATATAATTCAACAAGAGTACAGAACGATATACAACCACAGTAAGGAAGGCAATTTTTGGAATTTTATAGATTGTTTCTTCAATACCTCTCCGCCTCTAAGAAAACATAATAATAGAGCAGTAGGAATATTATGAGTTTAGAAATATCTCTCCCCTTTTATTTTTCACTCCGCAAGAAAATGAAACAAAAAAAAAAACTAAGAATTATCTTTATCTTGAACTAAATCCAATGTGAGTGTTAGTTTTTGTAAAAAAGAATGATGAAGCTCATACCTGCTAAAGATCATTCATGTCAATAATCAACTGGATAGGTACTATAGTCAAGATTGAAACACACGTGATTTCTTTTTTATTTATTTATTTAGGGAAGTGGAGTTACAGAATCTTAGATGTATCACTATGAAATAGATGCAATACAGTAACTTAAGTATCAAACACCTTACCGGTCATTACATATTCTGGAGCAGCATATCCATATGTGCCCATCACACGTGTTGATACATGGGTCTGGTCTCCCATAGGCCCATCTTTTGCAAGCCCAAAATCTGAAAGCTTTGCATTGAAATCCTGTAAAATATTATTAGTTCAATTTCAATAGGACAAAATGATAGATCCCCACAAAGAAAAATAAACCTTTCAAGTTGTTTCATAATTTTTGCAATTGCATGGCAATATATAAGTAACTCATTTTGCCTATGCAAAATAAATTTCAGCTTTGAATGGCAGTTTGGGAAACCAATTCTCATGCTACTTTATAACATATTAACATAGGTTTTGGGTGGCTGGCTAATGAAATTTCCTAAACAGCCCCTAAAGTACAAAATGCTGAAATACCAAGTATAAGTAGAAAGGGGACAACTCACTGCATCCAGCAAAATGTTTGATGTCTTAAAATCACGGTATATGATAGATCTTTCGGCACCATGAAGAACTGCAAGTCCCTTGGCAGCATCTAAAGCAATCTTCATCCTTTTTGACCAAGTTAGAGTACAACCAACTCCTGCCAATTAAAAAAACAGCAAACAAAATTGTAAATGTATGCAAGGAAACTTTTGTTCTCTACTACCCAGAGACTTGGGAAAATCCTGGAAATGCAATAACATGCAAGATCATAAACTGAACCACTTTGAGCTATGGAGTATTCTAAACTAATAAAATTCTACATAATTTCAGCTGTCCCATATTAAACACTGGCCGGCGCAAAGTTGTCCAAGTTTCGTGTTAAGGGCCTACAACCTCAACTACAAGTGGCAGTGTTGGCATTCTCTTCTCCATTGTCCCCACCAGCTTCTAATAGCTTGTTAGACAATTACTGCTGGGGGAAATGAAGGGAAGTTTAGAAAAGCATAAGAAACTACATTTGCTTCCCTTTGTCATAAGAAACTAATTTTTTTCCTTGTTCAGATAAGAAATAAGAGATAAAGAGGAAGTTTAAATTTAACATATTTGATAAGAATACTATTCAAATTTGTGGTTACTATATATATATTGCTCGAAAAATAAAGCCTGAATTCTTCAGTCACTCTACACAATGAAACCGTTTCCTTCCCAAAAACTTCCCTCCAATTCCCTCAACCCAAACAAAGTAAAAACCTTTGCCTTCCTCTCCATTCCTCAATCCAGAAAGTGTATAATTATTTTTCTTATTTTCATTTTTCTTATTATTTCAACCATATATATCATATAAGACACAACTGCTTAGACTGATTACACTGCTTCCCTAATTTTTTCTTGGAAAGTATTTCTCATGAAAAGAAGCCTACAAACTCCATTACATATAATGAAAGGTGGAAATGACATCTCAAATAAATGTGCAACACAAAATGGGTGAAAAAGAGAAGGAAAAGGGAAACTGCACTGAGGTATTGCTTTTTTAGGGCAACAAGGAATTGAACCAAAATAACTTTGGATTTGTTAGAACTTTCATAAGCCCAGAAATCAGACTAATGAAAGAACACAAATCATTGAGCCTCCAACCTAAAATGTGAATTACAAACGCATATTGTAAACATGAAGGTGATACTGAATATGTACAACAACGTGGAGACAAAAGTAGGGCCTTTCTGATATAATGATACTCATATTAAGCTTGAGGGTTGTTAATTTAGATTAACATAGGATATCATTTAATTATCAAGTATAAATAAATCTGCAACAATATTTAGCCACTTACTGCGAAAAAGATGTTTTTCTAGGTTACCACCAGCCATATATTCATACACCAACAATCTGTGCTCATCCTCGCAACAATACCCAATGAGCTTCACAAGATTTGGGTGACTAAGCTGTCCTAAATAATTAACTTCTGCCTGTAAAACAAACAACCAGTTGATGAATACAAGCAACATACCTCAAATGTACAGATTCACAAAAATAAGAGCTTACTTCTGGCCAATCACAAACAATCATTCTCTAAAAATAACATAAACCTGATGACTGATGAATACTAACTTGGCATTAATCATTTAATCCTCACTTCTTTTGGTGGTTTTATGTACACCTGAAGATATAA
The DNA here is from genome assembly GCA_036897625.1 of Pelargonium cotyledonis. Classification (NCBI taxonomy): domain Eukaryota; kingdom Viridiplantae; phylum Streptophyta; class Magnoliopsida; order Geraniales; family Geraniaceae; genus Pelargonium; species Pelargonium cotyledonis. Next base: position 3,193 of record JAYMTA010006242.1, on the reverse strand, counting down.
ACCTATAAAAGTAAACGGATTCTCCCATTTTATTCGATAAATGTATTCCCACTTTATGCACTTATGATCATCACATCTAATTTAGTAAGTTCAATTTTAGGCCCATTCTCAATGGCATCCAAACTCTTTCAACGACTTGTAACTATTCTGAGTACTAAATAAGTCATTACTTATATATCTTCTTCAAGTTAATTAGAATTTTACATGCATGCATAAATATAAGCATGAGCATTTATTAAGAAGAAAATTAATATTTCAACCTCATTCAAGTCCAATGATTTGGAATGTATGGACAAAGCAAAAATGTATCATGATAAGTAGATCCCTCAACATTGCAATCATGGAAAATCTGAAAAGACAATTTATGGGACAACTCTCTTCAAAGAGAATTTATCATTACATAAGCTTTATAAATTTTAACTTACAAAACCTATCTTGTCCAGCAGTTAGTAAGACAAATACATACAGTAAAACTGAAAGGCTGAATTCCATATTGTAAGTGCATACCCATAACCTAACAGTTATAATAATATGGTGGTCTCGATCATCAGCAGACACAGTTTCTTTGTTCTAAACGGTTGAAATGGTATTACTTAACTGTGTGTCCTAATATTACAATTGTAATATTAGGACAGCAGTTAAGCCTCGTAAAGGAAAAACATAAGTTATAAGAAACAAGATAAAGCATATACCAGCCATTCCCTGTCACCTTGGAAACCCTCTGGGTTAAGCTCCTTAATAGCAACTTCTGTGGTCTTGTAGCCTGGTCTCACACTCTCATCCACAACTCCTTTATAAACAACTCCAAACCCACCCTCCCCAAGAATCAAATCAGGTCGAAAGTGCTTTGTGGCTAACCTCATCTCCTCGTATGTAAAGATATCAACATTACTAAATGCAGGATTTTGACGAAGTTCTTTGACATTCTTGGGAGCTATGGGTGTTCTTGAAATTTTGGTTTCACATTCTCTATTTGATGCCATTTGAGATGTAGTCTCTTCCCCTGAAATTATAATGGCAAAGAAATAACATTCAATTAAAGGTAAGTAGTGATACTTAGCAAATGCTACTTCACATTGAAATATTTTGCCGGCTAAGAAATTCAAGAGCGATAACTATATTCACAAACTAACTCCAGTTTCAAGGTCTCTCGACAACTCGATGTGTCATTGCAAATTCAACATATTCCATAAACATTCTGGAAATTCAAAGTTGGCCAACTACTTCCTTCCTTGGAGCAATTCATACTCAAAGTTCAATTTGCTATTTCAAAAACATTTTAAAACATTTTCCGAGACGCCAAAAAGGTCACCACAATAAGATAGCAATTTCAACAAGAATTTGCAAGGGTGACCACAATAATATTTTGTCAGTTTCTCTTGTTTTGGTTCAACAATTACTAGAATAAAATTTACATATATTCAGAAAACCACTATGCTGTTCCTTAATCCACACAAATCAATCAAATCCCAATTCTCTAATATTCAAAATCTAGTCCCTCTATATCACACCCATTGTCAATAAAACCAAACGGAACAGGAATAGGCAACCGAGAATCAAAAGAAATGACGTTCGGAAATCGAATGTTACCTGGACACTTCTTATATAACTGATCAGAATCTTCGCTGCTAAAACAAATCCCCATGAATCTGAAGAAACAAACAAAAAATCTGAATCCGAATTCGGAACCCCAAATCCCGGTTTACATTTCGCCAGAAGCCACACAGGACGACCGTTTTGGAATCATGATCCGGGTGGCTTCAAAGACGAGACAAGAACTCATTGGGTTTCACGTAAAAATCAAGAGCAACGACGAGATTTTAAGAAAATGTATAGTGGAGAAAGATCCGATCTGGGTGTGGCCTGAAATGAGTCGCCGAGAAATGGTAGGGATAGCGCCGGAGGCCGGAGATTTGATGCCGGAAAGAGGAGGAGGAGGAGGAGGAGCTAGGCGGCACCAGAACCCCCCAAAAGGAAATGATCGTGTTTGTGTTTAAAAGGAAAGAGAAAAATATGAGAGAGTGAGAGATGTAATACAGAGAGGATTTGAGTATTGGTTGATATTTAGCCGCCGAAAACGCCAAACCAACCAAAACCCAATTGCATTTTGCAAATGCAAGTCCTTTTCCTTTTTAGTTTTTGGCTTTTTGCCCATTGCATTAGGGCTTAGACTATCTCGTTTTTTCGGTTTACTCCATGGGTTTTTGAGCGGGTTCGAAAACTCACGGTTGACATAATTGTTGTTGTGACAAGAGGATTTTAATTAATAGATATAGAGTCTGAACGGGCGAGTCTGTTTGTTACCAGACCCTAGTAGTTAAAAGACAATAGTATGTATGAAAATTGGTCATGAAATCAACCGCAAAATTGATGTCTCTGAAAATATGTCAGTAAACAACATTGTCATTTGTTGTAGTCTTATCTCAGGATTCAACAATCAAAGTAACCCACGAGTGAGTAAATACATAACATTCGCCCAGAAACTCGAAAACAAAAGAAGAATTAGTTTTCAAAACGACTCTATCAGCTTAAATTTTCAAACACACAATCAAGCCGTCCAAGTCTGTCCACAATTCAGTCAGCAAAAGAGAGCATAACCCCAGTTTCTTTGAGAATCCAATAAAGCATGCGAATGAAAGAGTACAGAAGGAGATGGAACATAGGCTCATTACAAGTTAAAGCTAGCAAGAGGAGACAGATTCCATGAATCAAAATTGGAGCTAAGACATTCAAAACCTAATGCATTGAATAAAGCAAAAGAAGAGCATTGAATCTTGCTAACTGTAGAAAGAGGATCTTCTAATGCATGGTCAAACACGACTCTGTTTATGGAGAGCCAAATATTCCACATGGTGAGGAGGCAGGGAAAGGACCAGCATTTGGCCACAGGTCTGGTTTTGAGTAGCGACGACCATTGGATCAGCAGGTCACGGGCGGAGGCTGGTAAGACTGCTTGAATATTCCGCCATGAAAGAATGTGTGACCCAGACCTGAGTGCTCCAGGGGCATGAGATAAGGAGATGGTTACCAGTGAGGGAGGGAGTGCAGACTGAAGAGGTCCCTGACCTTTTCATACCTATCAGATGCGATAGAGAATAACTGAGGAAACCTGTTTGCAAGTGGAGCGTCCCCGAGCCAAAATCAAGCCAAAAGAGAATCAACCTACCGAGACTAAACAAAATCCTAAGGTTCA
>JAYMTA010006241.1:0-10592 GCA_036897625.1 Pelargonium cotyledonis | reverse complement strand
ACTCATAAAGTTCCTATACTATCAAGAATGGACTAATTTGGTCACTGTACTTTGAAATGCACTGGTATAGTCTTTGTACTATCAATTTGTGAAACAAGTCTCTATTGTTATCTCCTGTCCAAATTTCCATTAAAATTGCTGATGTGAAAATTTTTAAATAAATAAAATTCAAAAACATAAACTTTTTGCCCCATGTCATCTTTTAATAGGTTTAAATTTTCAAATGATAAAAAACTTAAGAAATTACCCACTGGGTGTGGCGTAATTGGTGGCTATGTGAGTGGAAAGAGCTCTCGAGTTCAATCCGTACTCAACACACCAGTGAGGGAGAGGTGAGAAATTCTTAACCTTGCGACCAAGCCTTGAATGAGAATTAATTTGGGTATGATCAAATAACTTAAAGGTGCCTATCGTGAAAGTGCGATCCTGCTCAGGAACCTCATGATTTAAATAAACAAAAAAATAAATAATTTAATTATAGAATTTTTATAATTAAAATATATCTTCTTCTTCTTCTTCTTCTTCTGGTTTGGGGTGTCGTTGGCGGTTGAAGAGGTTAAGGAGCTTTCGTTCGCCGACGGAGGTTCAAATTTGAAAACAAGCGGCGAAGTTGCAAATTTGATAATGAGCGGCGGGGGGAGAGAATTGAAGATGAGTTGGAGTATCTGGGGACTTCCGATGGCGGTCATATACGTCCAACGACATTTTTCCGTGTGATGGTGTGGTTGCGACTTGCAGACTAGGTAGGAGTTGCAGGGGCTCTCAGTGGAGTAAGGAGATGAATCTGAGCGGTTGTATTGGTTTTCGGCGTCACCATTGGACGTGGAAGGTAGGAAATAATTTCCGAATGGCGGTGGACGAATGAATTAGAGGTGAAGGATTTGTGATTAGGAATTGGATTGTATTTGGGATTTAAGATTTGGTATTTCTCATCAGTATGTGGTTCTTTTTTCAAACAATATGAAAAACTTATAAAGTTGTTGGAGTTTGTTAATATGATTATGGATTTGTGATTTGGCATAAAAAGTCATAAGTAAATTCTCTAATAAGTGACCAACACGTGGCACGCCTACTCAGACGAAAAAGTGGTTAGCCGGCCTGAATCGGTCAGAGCGACTCGAAAAATGAAGTCCTCCAAAAATATCCAACACTAAACTCATATTGAAGAGAAAAATGCAAGGAGCACCGCCTTTCAAACGGAAGTCGGATCGGACTTCAAACGAACCTGGAAAAGGCCGAAAAACGAATTTGGTAAATAACCCAAAAAGGTCACATGACAATTACACACTTGCGCGCTAAATTGAGGCTGCCCTGGCGCGCTGATTCGAGTCCGCCCTTAAGCGGTGATTTAAGACCGCCTGTGCGCGCTGATTTTAGTTTGTCCTCCGTCCATGATCAGACAAATCTAGCATACATGCTCGCGCCATGCCTCACACCTACTTCGCGCATGAGTCATGTTCCAAATGACTCGCTCCAAGAGTCTCAACCACGTCAAATAGGTGGTCCATTCTTGTTGGTGTGACGAACCAACAGGATGGACACCAAGACTACGACTGAACTTTTGCTATCGGACTCGTGACGCCGAAAGACGAAAGGTTAACCTCGACCGGTAAGTCAAAACTATAAATAGGGCTCTGAGGCTTCCCGTGAAAAGGTCAGACTTTTTATCATTTGGGCACTTGTAATTCAAACCAAAAACTCTTTCTACCTGTTCTTTGAGTGTTTATCGTGTTCTTCTTGCGTTCTTCACTTTTTGAACGAGCCACGGAGTAATGATTCAATCTCTAGTTTCTATAAACTGTTTGTGTGAGATTCTCATTCTCACGCCAGAGGCTGTTTCCTAGGATCACTCCTGGGACTCAGATTAACGGTGTGCTACCTTACACAGGATTTTCCAAGACATGGATTGAGGACGTTAACGTCCCCACCCGAATTGCGGACGTCACCGTCATTAAGATACACCTTAACTTAGAATTTGACTCGGACCCTAACTCAAACCCTAACTTGGACATTGACTTGGATCTAGGCCTTGGCTTTGGAAAAGAAGACCTGAGACGACGCTGCATCATACTTGGAATTTTGATTTGGAAAAATAGTCAAATCAATTTGATTTTTTTTTGGTGATTTTTTTTTAATTTCTAGGCAAGATGATGAATTTTCAGGCGAAAATATGAATTTTCCGGCATCTTGATGAGTTTTCCAGCAACTTGATAAAATAAAGAAATAATGAAAAAAATTATATTTTAAAAAATATTAAATTTGAAACTTACTAATTTTCCAATAAGTGTTGATTGTACATTTATTTTCCATTTTGGAATTATTTTTACTATAAAAAAATCCAACTTAACCCATGTTAACAAAATTTTAAATAGAAGCTAACAGTGAGACTTGTTTTATTGGTTTAAAATTTCATAGTACATGAATTATATCGGTCCATTTCAAAATAGATGGATTAAATTGGTCCATTCTTGATAGTACATATACTACAATGATAATCAATCTTATTTATAATAAACTTCAATTTGATTTATAATTTAGGGCTAATTACAGATGGATACCCTGAACTATATCCACGTTTTGCACTTTACTACCCTAAACTATTTTTTGTAACTTTCGACTACCCTGAAGTATGCAAACGTTGTTCCTTCGGTTATAAAATTCTTTATAACTGTAAATATATAATTTGAATTCTTTATTTTAAATAAAAAAAATAGTATTTGAAAATTTATAAAAATTTAAATGACAAGATAAGAAGTGTGACACACTTTAATTTTCTTTGTAAGCGTTTATTTCTTATTTAATTTGAGTCAAATTAAAAATCTTAAGTTCTTAATTATATTTGACTGAATCAAATTTAATATTTGGTTACACAAGCGGTCTCTCTAGTTCTTACGAGCTCTTGCCGTTGACAAACGGTTGTTGTAGGGTTTAAACTTTGGTTGTAGCTTTGCTTGCGAGTCAAGTTTGGTTTCTCTGAGGTGATCAGCTTTGATATCACTAGTACAAGGGTAAATGCCTTTTTCTTTGCAGGCTTTGGAATGACTACGAGTTCTTCAAATACAATGGAGTGTAGTGAATGAGGCAGTTAGTTTTGGAAAAGGAGGAGGATGTCTTGGATTACAGTTTGACCCTGGCGGCGCTTGAGGGTCCTACTGCTCGAACTTGGAGGCTTGTCGGCTAGTTTTTCACATGAGAGACAATCAACGTTGTCTACATGAAGTAGATTATGGCATTAGTATGGATGCCGGAGCATAAGGTTGAGATCTCTTAAGTCACGGGCACATGCTCATATAAAGGCAACCAACCACGCTTCTTGTTTGAGTTCGTCAACGAAGCAGACGCCTAACATGTTGATGCAAGCCAACTTTAAATCCTGTTTTGCTTTACTTAGAAGTTAAGTAGCAGTAGTATGTTTTAACTTAGTAGGCTTATTCAGTTAGTTGTTGGGTTGTTAGGTTGTTAGAGCCCATTTATTTAGCTCGACCTTGTTAGGTTGTTAGAGCCCATTTATTTAGCTCGACCTTGTTGGTTTGTTTTTAGCTGAGTTGTTACAGCTATTTTGAGAATCATCAGGTGTAGGGAATATATTGATAGGATAGGCTGTGTAATGATCATCCATTCATTTACAGTAAAGTTATTTTGTCCTTTCCTCATTTTTCTTTCTCGAGCTCCCTCCCAAATATCCAAAAGTTCTCTCTTTTATCCTCTATTTATGTATTCTATTAACCATTCTTACAGAAAACCTTAAGGATCATATCAAAGGTATCAGAGCATAAGCTTCAAGCATGACAGGATCAACCAAAGTCCAAGATGATTCAGCTGCTACCTAAAAGGAACTCGCTGAGGTCAAGCTCCAAGGCCAGGCAGTGCATAATGGATTGCTGAAGTTACAAGCTAATGTGAGGAACAACAATGAAATCCTCAAGGATTATATGGAGAAAAATAACAACCAGATGGATGTGGTATTACAACGATTAAGACAGCTAAGAGGTAACTCTAACCCTTCTCCTGTTCCTGCAATTGCTCATGTGGGTAGTTAACAATCTGGTTCTGCTATGGCTGTTTCTAGTATGAGTGATAATATATTTGATTATGTAACATCTAAGAGAGAGAGAGAGAAACCTAAGTTTGATGGAGTAGATTATTTAGGTTGGAAGCTCCAATTTGAGTTGTATTGCTTTGCTGCTACAATATCTGAGGGTGAGAAGGTTGGGAAGCCATGTTGTGCTTTACTGGTAGGCCTTTGAAGTTTCATAGCCAGTTTATGAAGAATAAAGAGGGAGTGGCTCTAACTGAAATTGATTGGGGGTATATGAAGAACATCTTAAGAAGAGGTTTTATGATACTGAGTTTTTAGATCCTATGTCTGATCTGTTTGATTTGAAACATGTTGATTGTGTTGATGAGTATTTTGACTCCTTTGAATGTATTATCGATCAACTTAATCTTCCTGAAGAGTACATTGTCAGTGTTTTTATTAGCAACTTGAAGCCAGAAATTGAGTAACCTTTAAGACTCTTTGTCCCATCTACCTTGAATCATGCTCTAGCCTTGGCTAAAAAGCTGGAAAAGCACTCTAACCCTACTTTCAAAAAGCCTACCTACCCACACAGACCCACAATAAACCACCATAACAACAACCATACCGCTCACTACACACAAAACTGTACCTTTACTCCAAACACTAGGAACATTACACTACCTGCTCTGTTACCAACCCCAAAACTCCAGAACCCGCCACCATACAGACCACCATTGAGGTCTTATCCAAACACATATGCTAGACCACAGAACAACCATCCTAACACCTACTAAAGACCAAACACCAACCCATAAAAACCCACTCCTCACCTTCCTTCAAAGGAGCAATAAGATGACCTTAAAGCCAAAGGACTTTGCATCCATTGTGGATCTAAGTACTTTTATGTGCACACCTGCAGAAGGGGACAGTTCTATGACATGCAGGCCCATTTTTATCACATGATGAGGGAAGATGGACAAGTGATAGAAGAAGAGGGCAATAACAGTCATTCTAACGCCAATGAAGAGGACACTGAAGAAATTTAATATGAAAATAGTGGGGAACAACCAACTCTTCCCCAAATTTCCCTTCAAGTCTTGTTTGGAGCTATGGGATATCAAACCATGAGGCTAAAAGGGAACATATTGGGAAAGGAACTGATAATCTTGGTGGACTCTAGGAGTACACATAACTTCATCAACAATAATGTAGCAAGAAAAGTGGGGTATGTGACTCACATAAGTCTAAATGCCAGTGTGTTGGTAGCAAGTGGTCAGTTTTTGAAGACTCAAGGGGAATGTAAAGATCTGAAGTAGGAAGTGCAAGGAGTGGTGTGATATGGTGCTAGGAATTCAATGGTTAGTGACTTTAGGACCTGTCATGTGGGATTTTGAGAGCTTAACCATGCAATTTCAGTTTGGAGGACAAACTATCATCTTGAGAGGACTAGAGTCAGGGTTAGGAAACTCATGACAGAAAAAGATCAACACACTCTCAAATGTGCTCTATTGATTAAGGGAGTGGAGAAAGAAGAGAAGGAAAAAGCAAAACCAGATCTTGTTCTGCCAGCACAAATGGATGAGTTAATAGCTGAATTTCAGGAATTGTTTAAGGAGCCTGAGGGCCTACCTCCAAAGAGGAGCCATGATCACAAGATCCCACTGATTAAGGAGGACAAGACAATCAAGGTGAGACCCTATAGGTACCCCCCACTGCAGAAAAATAAGATTGAAAGGATTATTCAAGAAATGTTGGAAGCTTAGCAATGATTATTAGAAACAGTACAAGTGCATATGCTTTTCCAATCATTCTAGTGAAGAAGAAGGATGGCTCTTGGAGGCTATGTAATGATTATATGCAGCTTAACAAGGTTAAAATTAAAGACACTTTTCCCATTCCTTTGGTGGAGGAGTTGCTTGATGAGTTGCAAGGAGCAGTTTATTTCTCAAAACTGGATTTGAGGTCTAGTTACCATCAAATCAGGATGGATGAAAATTATATACATAAGACTGCATTTAGATCTCATTCAGGACATTATGAGTTCTTGGTAATGCCATTTGGCTTAACCAATGCCTCATCTACCTTTCAAAGCCTCATGAATGAAATTTTTAGACCCTATCTCAGGAAATTCATTTTGGTCTTTATTTTTATTTTTATGATATACTGGTATACTCACCTTCTTGGGGGGAGCATTTGACACACATGAGGAAGGCATTTCAAATTCTGGCAGATCATCAATTGGTGTTAAAGAAGTCTAAATGTGAGTTTTGTGCTCTAGAGATAGAATACCTTGGGCATACAATCTCAAAGGAAGGAGATAGTATGGATGCAAAAAAAATTGAAGGAGTGTTGCCTTGGCCAATTTCAAAGGGGGTCAAGGAACTAAAAGGGTTTTTGGGTTTAACTGGCTACTACAGGAGGTTTATCAAAGATTATAGAAGTATTGCAAGACCACTGACACAACTGTTAAGGAAGAATCAATTCCAATGGGGCCAAGAAGGTCAAGGAGCATTTGAAAGGCTTAAGACTGCCATGACCTCTGCACATGTGTTTGCACTACCCAATTTCTATATTCTCTTTGTAGTAGAGACTGCGGTCTCAGATTATGGAGTTGGAGTAGTTTTGACTCAGTAGGAAAGACCAATTGCTTATTTTAGCAAAGCCTTGGGGCCTAAACACCAGACATTATCAGTATATGACAAGGAAATGTTGGCAATCCTCATGGGAGTCAAGAAGTGGTCTAACTATCTATTGGGTAGGAATTTTCAAATCAAGACAGACCACCAGAGTTTGAGGTTTATCTTAGATCAGAAAATAACCATTCCAGCTTAGCACAAATGGGTAATAAAGATGATAGGGTTTGATTATGAGGTTTGCTATAAGAAGGGGGTGACTAACAAGGTTGCTGATGCCTTGTCTAGGAAGGAATCAGATCATGTTATGTTCAACATTTCCAGTGTACAAATTGATGTAATGAAGAATATAGAAGCTTCATGGAGCACTGATAAGAAGTTACATGAATTGGTGCAAGATTTATAGCAAGGGAAGACAACTCAGCAGCCTAAATATGCATGGAACAGAAACACTCTTACTAGAAAGGGAAAAATTGTAGTTGGAAAAGATGAGGATCTGAGGAAGGAGCTGCTCTCATACTTTCATAACAGTGCAGTTGGAGGACACTCTGGGTATAGGTTACACTGAGAAGAATGCAAACCACCTTATATTGGAAAGGAATGAAGAAGGCTGTCAAGTAGTGGGTAAGATAATGCCTCACTTGCCAGAGAAATAAGTATGATAACAAGGCCAGTTCATGATTGTTATAGCCCTTACCAATTCCAGAAAAAGTGTGGACAAATGTGTCTATGGACTTTATAGAAGGACTGCCCAAATCTAAGGGGAAGGAGGTAGTTTTGGCGGTGGTTGATAGAATGAGCAAGTATGCCCATTTCTTACCCTTGTCTTATCTCTATACTGCTATAACTGTGGCCCAATTATACCTCAACAATGTATTCAAGCTCCATGGTATGCCTAAAAGTATAGTATCTGACAGGTATAAAGTGTTCACCTGTGGGTTTTGGGAAGAGTTATTCAAGCTACAAGGTATCAAACAGTGGGTTTTGGGAAGAGTTATTCAAGCTACAAGGTATCAAACTTCTCTTTTCAACTGCCTATCACCCACAAACAGATGGACAGACTGAAGTGGTGAATAAATGCCTAGAGTCCTATCTTAGGTGTATGACTAGTGATCATTCCAAAGAGTGGAACAAGTGGATACCACTAGCAGAATGGTGGTATAATTCAACTTTTCATAGTGCTAGTCAATCCTCTCCATATGAAATTGTTTATGGGCAACCTCTACCAGTGCATATCCCCTACATTAGTAGAAATTCAGTTGTTGATATTGTGGACAGAAGCTTGGAAGCAAGGAAGAACACCCTCAAAATGCTCAAATATCATTTACTAAGGTCTCAAAACAAGATGAAGCAACATGCCAACAAAAAGAGAAGTGAGGCAGTTTGATGTAGGTGATTGGGTTTGGCTCAAGCTACAGCCTTATAGGCAAACATCTGTGGTCAAAAGAAGCAATCAAAAGTTGGCTCCAAGATACTATGGTCCTTATCAGGTAGAAAAGAAGAAGGGAAATATTACTTATCAATTGGCTTTACCTCCTTATTCTAGAATACATCATACATTTCACGTTTCGTAACTCAAAAACTTCTATATATGGAAATGTGGATGATCGAGAGCTTTGTGCCACCTGTGGTGGATGACAATGGTAACTTAGAGAAATTTCCTATAGCAGTTATGAAGAGGAGGATGATCAACAAGAGAGGGCAAGCTCACACACAGGTGCTGATCTAATGGGCTAATGGCTTCTCTGAGGATGTTTCATGGGAGAGCTAAGAAGAAATAAAGGCCAGATTCCCCAACTTTGATCCTTAAGGTCAGGGATCTTCTCAAGAAGGCCGCATTTGATGCAAGCCAATTTTAAATCCTATTTTGCTTTACTTAGAAGTTAAGTAGCAGCATTATGTTTTAACTTAGTGGGCTTGTTCAGTTAGTTGTTGGGTTGTTAAAGCCCATTTATTTAGCTCGGCCTTATTGGTTTGTTTTTAGCTGAGTTGTTACAACTATTTTGAGAATCATCAGGTGTAGGGAATATATTCATAGGACATGCTGTGTAATGATCATCCATTCATTTACAGTAAAGTTATTTTGTCATTTCCTCCTTTTTCTCTCTCGAGCACCCTCTCAAATATCCAGAAGTTCTCTCATTTATCCTCCATTTATGTATTCTATTAATCGTTCTTACAAGAAACCTTAAGGATCATATCACATGTATATCGGATGGTCCTTGGAATTTTAATTTAATGGGAACTTGTTGATTGTTAAACTGTTGTAGGTTTGTGATGAGCCAAGTGCAGTGGGATTGTGGCACGTTGGATTTTGGGTTCAATTCTATAAAGTTTCACAATTTTATTCTTCTAATTTGGTACGTCGAGACATGGGTAACAAGATAGGTTCTTTTATCAAGCAGACCTCGGAAGTCTTAAAGGCAGATGGAGATCATGTTTGCGAGTCAGGGTTCTTATGGATGTTCGCAAACGGATCCGAATGAAGAAACATATGAAGAACATGCAAAGAGGAATTGAATGGATCGAGCTCAAATATGAGAAGATTTCAAATTTTATCTTCTATTGCGGGTGATGTTTCACATAGACAAAAACTGCGATTTATTTCTCAATACGTCGGGTGTCAGTCCAAATTTTGCTTATAACACAAAGTTGAGGCTCCTAAGGTAAGGTTTCCTTCGATTCTGGGTGCACATTATTTGTTCACTGGCAGTTAGTGGGTTGGCGACGAGCAATTTTTGATTGACAAGAATGAATCTTTAGCTCTGGTACTTATAACGAGCCAAGTTATTGAGGGTTCAAAGGAAATTGAGATTGTTGAGGTGCATGAGTCGAAGTGAGAAAAAGATAGTGACATCAACTCCCCGCGAAGCATGCGCTATCCACGGGAAGTGCACGCATACTGCAACACGAAGCACACATGTCGCGGCATTGATGAGTTTCAGCACAAACAAGCATGTTCCATACCCCATAATGCTTACCAATTGATCCTCTTTGACCCTGGATGACCCTAAACGAATCAATACACATCTACAAAGGCCATGGCCTCATCAAAACACATTCGAGATGCTCTAACAAGTTACCACGACACAAACACTCCCAAACCCTTGAGACACTACCCTGCGTGGTAGGCGCTCAAAAGGGTTTTGGCGAGATACCCCAACACGCGATGTACCCCGACACGCGAGAGATGTACAAGGACCTACGACACTCTTTGTGTGCATGAGCAACACATATGAAGAGTAAGAAGCATTAATCAACAATGGGGCTAGATGGACCTTTTTCAACAACCAATCACACGTTGACATGTGTCACTAGTTGGTAAGAGACTATAAATATCTCTTATTAGTAAGAAAGAATGATCATTCATTCTCCCAAGACCACTTATTTCTTTAGTTTTCTCTCTATAGAAAAGCTCTCAAGAGCTTGTGTGTATTCTGGCAGAGACTAATTACTCTCATGCTTGAGGCGGCATCCTGGAAACACCACCCTGAGTGCTCCATTCTTTAGTGTGTTGTTTTCCCGCATATCATAAGTTCGCGGCGAACAAAATATTTTGACTTGGAAGCGATAACACTAGACATTAAACAATTGGACAATAAAATTGGACACTAGGCTTAATACCTTTGCTTACGTAAGTGGACAAGAAAAAAAATGGCCATGTGCGTTTGCGTTGACCCAAGTTAAACATACGCATCAGCTAGTTCCATTTTCGGGAAACGACTTGAAAGCCAGACGCGACACCCCTCCTCTTCGCACAGGCCTAAATCTTGCAACGGAAAACGTCGCCCCATCGGCGAACCCCACTATATCATGGGTGAGATCCTCACTCCCACCTTATCCACCTAGGACCAATTGGTTTGGTTAGAGAGAGTGTGTGTGTGTGTGTGTGAGAGAGAGAGAGAGAGAGAGAGAGAGAGAGAGAGAAATTTTGCCCT
>JAYMTA010006240.1:0-10593 GCA_036897625.1 Pelargonium cotyledonis | reverse complement strand
AGGCTACGCGGGCACGCAGGTGCGCTTGGTCACTTAGGCCAAGCGGGGAGTTTTCCTGTCTTGGATCGGACCCGAGCTGAGTGTCCTGGTCATTTCGAATCTGCCACGTGGCGCTTTCTCAGTCGTTGACAAACTTATGATTATTTGGATAGCATCACTTAGCAAGCAAGACATGACAGTCAACACCGCCACACTTGTACAATACCTCGTGCTTTGGACTCATCATGCTTGGTAGCTACCTCAACTTTGGACAAGGCTGCAGTGCTGCACTATGGAAAACATGTTGTCCAACCACACACCTTCCTTAGACTTGGGGTGCGCCTTAATATTTTTTTATCCATACACCCATTAATGAACCCTAGACAAAAACGGGCCAGACAGAGGACAGATTTTATTTATTATTTTTTGTTGTTGGGAATTTTTAACTAAAGAACTAACCAGATCAAACTGAATGATAATAAAACTATTAAAAATTGAGAAAATAAATAACAATGATTTTTTTTATAATCATTATGTATTGATATTAATTAAAATATACCTCGGTGGGTTTGATCGAAATGGTTTTATTTGTGGGTATTAGTCTAGTGCCCTCCTTCATCTACTAGGGAGGTTTTCAAACAACAATCAGTCTTGGTTCAGCGTCAGTTACAATGTAGAGAATGGGTTTTTATGCGATTGTGTGGTCCCTTTACTTTAGTAAAAATAACTGTATTTCTAATGATAAAACAAAGGAAATGTTGGTCTTGTGGGATTTGATAAAACTTTGCCTGATTGAATAGACTAAAAACCAAAAGGGAAGAATTCTCAGCTCAAGTGCCAGAGGTAAATGAGCAGCTAATTGGGCTTGAGAAAGTTGATAAGCTAGTAAGTGATTTAGTGTTAGGTGGGTAACACCTTTGGATGAATGCTTTAAATTTATTGTTGATGGATCAGCGAAAGTAAAGCCGGGTCAAACTGGTATTGTTGGGGAGCTATGAAGTGTTAAGGGGCAAGTGATTTGTGAGTTCTCACTTCTCAGAAAGTTGACTCAAATTTCGTATAGTTGTTAGCCATGTTGAAGGTGTTGGAATTATTGTTTCATGGGGGGATGGAAGGTATTGTACATTGGTAGTGGAAAGTGACCTGAAGATTGCAATGTCTTAGGTCAATAAGTCTTCATTAGTTCCATGGTTGATTGTATAGAGAGTGTTTCATGAAGATTTGAAGAACCAAGACAGGAAATTTGTTGATTATAGGTGGTTTGGTATTGGAGGGAAGTTAATTTTATGGCTGATAGTTTAGCGGAAAAAAAAAAGGTGTCTTCAGGTTCAGGCCTCACCCTTCAGTTTTGTGGTTCTAAATCATAAGCGTTTCAAAATATTTTGAGTTCTAAACTGATTGTCTTTGTGGGTTTTGTTTGGGATTTGCAATGGTTTTGGGTATGCTATAGGCCTATAATTATATATTGGCTAATGTTATGGGTCTTATTTTTGGTTTCTCTCCACAAAGGGGTATATCAATCATGTAGGTCTTGTAATATGATCGCATTCTTGCAGGCCTTGAGCTTTCATCATTCTTGGTCCTTGTTTTATTGAATTCAATGAAGCTTTCCGAAAAAAAGGAAAGAGAAGAAAAAAGTTGAAAATAACACCCAGTGATAGAGATGCATGATAGTCTCTAAAACCAATTTAATTATCACAACAATAACAAGTTTTTACACAACAAGCATTTTTTTATAAGCAACGGGACATCATACTCGAAGTAATAATGTTTCTCACTCCCCAAAGGAGCGTCACCCTAAACCCCCACCTCACAAATCTCACCCCATACCGTCGACAAGGAGGCTCGAACTTGATTACCTCAGAAGGAATCCAAAGTATTTTAACCACTTGGCCCAACATGTCTTGGTCACAACAAGCATATATATGGGCTGCGACCCTAAAACCGTAAATAAAGTTGGAAACCTGGGTAAAAACAATGATATATAAAATTATACTTTTAAATGAGAATATCTGAAAAATTCCTCACTAATCAAAATACTTGTAACTTGGAGTCAGGCTCTGTCAAAGATGTCTTGAATACATGTTTTCATTGGTTTCTCTTAGAAGATTTCCGTGTTAGGTTATCAGTCAACTAGGTTTTCATAATTGAATTAATTTGATATAAGCTTGTTATCTAATGGTTTGGGGATTTCCTCCTTATTTCTAGTTCCTTGTGCTGTTATGCATACCTTTGATGTAACGATTTGCTGCTTCATTTGCTCAAATCAGCATCTCCGTGGGATCTATTGCCAACTGTTTTCCACCAAGTTCATCGAACAGATCTTTGGCATTGCTGATGGCCGACATTCGGTGTCTCCCTGGTATGAGTTTGTGTTAGACTTTGCAAGGCTTGTTTGATGCTATTGGATTCTGATTCCTTCTTGATTCTGAGTCTGCCAGGAATGGAAGGTGGTCCAGTTTTTGGTGAGCATGGGCATCTTATTGGTATCCTAAGTAGACCACTAAAGCATAAGATCATTGGAGCTGAAATTCAGGTAAGTGGGCACTATTATCATCATTTTAAATACACTGTACTTTCTCACAGTCAATGCACCATCAAAATTCTAGCCTTGGGTAACAGCTGGTGATTCCGTGGGAAGCCATTGCAACTGCTTGCAGTGACTTGCTGCAGGAGCCTCAAAATGCAGAAAAAAGGATATATTATAACAAGCACAACTTAAATGCTGTAGGGAAAGCATTTACAGGTAACAGCCACTGTTCCAATGGACCGTTAAGTTATATTCATGAGCATCCTAGTTTGTGTTGCACTTCTCCAACAAAAGTTGAGAAGGCAATGACTTCTGTGTGTCTTATTACCGTTGATGATGGTGTATGGGCATCTGGTGTTTTGCTTAATAAGCAAGGCCTGATACTCACAAATGCACATCTGCTGGAACCATGGAGATTTGGGAAAACGGCTATAAGCAGTGGAAGACATGGGATAAAATCAGAGATATCTTTTTCATCTGATGATGCTGTGCCACCAAGAAATGACAAAGTTGACGACCATAAAAGTCCGAATTTGTTATCGCAGAGGCCGGAGATTCCGAATTCTTCCTCTGGTAATGAACATAACATGTTCTACAAGGGCCATAGAAACATTCAAGTTCGCCTGGATCATATGGACCCTTGGATCTGGTCTGATGCTAAACCACTGTATGTTTGTAAAGGACCTTTGGACATTGCCCTCCTTCAGCTTGACAAAGTTCCCCATCAACTTTCTCCTATCTCCATGGATTTTGAATCTCCATCTCTGGGATCAAAGGCATTTGTTATTGGGCATGGGCTGCTTGGACCAAAATGCGGTAGGTTTCTTGCTTTCTTGGTGTATCTGTTCATGGTTATTTAAATGTACCATGCAAATGATATATTTCCATCAAGCGAGACAATAACCCTGGTTTTCTTATGATATTATACATCATTCCATTTCAATGGATTTTGCATCCCCTTCTCTAGGGTAAGAAGCATATGCTATGGGATATGGATTCCTGGGGATGAATTTCAATGTGTACTGGATCTGAAATTGTACCTATGTCTTCTGTAATGGTCTATTTTTACTGCAAGGTAGTCCTAGAATATATATATTTTTCTTTTCAGAGGATATTGTCGAGTACTACTATTCTGTGTTTTTACCTGTCCTGTTCCACTGCGTGAACTTGAAGCATCTAAAAGCATACAACCCCTCACTAATTTTGTTTGTATTTGGTGTCAGGCTTCTTCCCATCTGTGTGCTCTGGTGTTGTAGCAAAAGTGGTCAAAGCAGAGATGCCTCTTTCTTATGAACCATTTTTCAAATCCGGTACAAAACATCTTCCAGCAATGCTCGAAACAACAGCAGCTGTCAATCCTGGAGCTAGTGGTGGTGCCGTTGTCAATTCAGACGGCCATATGATTGGACTTGTTACAAGGTAAGAAGGCAACAGAGTTAGAATACTGCTATGTTGGGTAGTCTTACACAGAGAGAGAGAGAGAGTAATTTGTTACTGGTTGCAATTACTTACGTAGTCAATGGGATATTTTCTTGATGCAGCAATACAAAGCATGGAGGAGGGACAATCATTCCGCATTTGAACTTCAGCATTCCGTGTGCAGCTTTGGCACCCATCTTCAAGTTCTCAAAAGGTTCTTTTCTCATTGACTTTCTTTTCAATAGTTAGGATGGCGACTGAATAAGTTCTTGAGAGTCCACGAAGTTAACCGTGGTGTTATTAAACCATATTAATTACGAGATATTAAATTTTGTTGCACTAGCAAAATAAATACCAACATGAATTTGGAAAAGAAAGAGATGTAGCATGTAAGAAGCTGGGCTCATTTTGTTAGTGATTGATTATTATGTTTTCTTTTACATCAGACATGCGGGATATCTCCCTCCTACAAGATCTTGACAGACAAAATGAACAAGTTTCTTTTGTTTGGGCGTTAATGCCCCCGCTGTCCCCAAAGGCGGCCGAGCAAGACAATGAGAAAGAAGTAAAGGGCTCCCGTTTTGCCAAGTTCATAGCTGAAAGACGGCCAACTAAACCTGGCGAGTTGGAAAAGCTTTCTAACGCGATCATTTCTAGTAAGTTGTGACTATCCTCAGCTGCATTATTATGTATATTGAACTAGGAACACTCTTAGAATCATAATTTGCTTGTGATGAACCATTTACTTGTATGATTGTGCTCTTGTTGGATAAAAGTAGGTTTAGTATCTTCTAATTCACGACCCTCAGCTGTCCTTCAATTGTCTGTAATGTATATGGTTCCTTAACTTCAGAAAACACCATTTTTAGACTTGCAATTGTTTGATAAATAAGTTTGAACTCAGCTAGAACTATAATTTACTTGCACTCCTTATTTAGTCAAAGTTCATTAATAATTAATTTATGGCTTTTTCCAGAACTAACATCTCTTCCATCTCAGGAGTGTTCGTTTATTTTATGTTTAGAATTGAGTATGAACTACAAATATTATTCTTAGGTATCGATTGCGTTGAGTAATCTAAAATATAAAGTCAAAATGAGGAATGATGAAACAACACATGGTGTCTGAGTGCTACATCATTCCCATTTTGCAGACTTGATCCCGAAACTTGCCCCACGATTATGAAGCTTGCTCACAAATGCTGCCCAAATGTGCTCCTTGGTTTGGAGCACCTGGTCGAAGAAGACAACTCTCGAGTTATGAATCGGAAAACAAAAGGAAAGGTTGTTTAAGGCACTCGAGAAAGTCTCGCTTAGAAACTTTTGAGGCTAATTAATAGTTGCTCGATCTAGAAAGGTATTTAAGTTCGATTTATTTTATTGTGTTTCTGTGCCTCGTAGGTCAACAAAAGTCTTGACCTTCAACAGAGCTCCCCAAAAGAGAACACTTAGAAGCAAACAATGTCATTGCGGACTCCACATCCATACCAACCAACTGCATGATGTCATGCTATTCATCTTTGATTGGATATGAGTAGGACAGAAAATTTGGGTTTTGGGTCCGAATTGGGTTGGGTTTTGTCTGGTTCGAGTTTAGAAGAAGGGGACCTGAACCCAACCTGTTAATAGTCGGGTGACCCATTGTGATGCTCGGGTTGACTGAATTCAAGAACAATGGTTTTAAAATAAAATACAACACCTAAAGGTGGAAATGTCAATATACCCACATCAAGCAGCATCATTTTCATGAGATATAACACTAAATCCATAATAGCATACAACAAACACAAATCACAACACACTATACTCAAAAGAACGTTGTATGAAATAATTCAAACAAAATTATGACTTGAATAGTTGGTGCTTGCATGGGGGAGAAATCAGAGTAGACCTCGTTGATACTCTTTGTAGTCCTTGTCGGAGGTCTTCTTGGTGATGGTTGATCGAAGAAGGCAAAGTGAAGCGATATGAAAATCAGAACAAAATTATAAAACGAAACAATACATGAATCGTTGAAGATTGGTGGAAAAATTAGAGAAGACCTCTTTGTAGCCTTCGACGGCGCCTTGCCGAGACAATCGAACAAGACGTAGTGAGGAATAAAGAAAGTGGTTGATGCACAACATTACCTAACACCTAAATATATATAACTTGTTAGGTTTCTCTTGAACCTGACGGGTCGACACGACCAATTTTCATCTTGACCCAACCCGATCGGACCCAAACCCATCATTTCACCGTCCCGGACCTGCCATTCCACGAGTCAACCCACGGGTTTGGTCGGGTTTTGACTCATATTGTAATTTGTGACTATATATATATATACCTCCTCTTATACATCCTTCTATGTAAGAGGAGAAAATCCTTTTGTAATTTCGTATTCAATACTGAGTAATCATCTTTTATTTCTCTTTAAAACTCACTCTAAACTTGTAAGTGATCATTAAATTTTTTATGAAGGAGATGTTGATTTAGCACAAAAAAATTAGTCATCTCCAAACCAATCATCACATGATGCATTGGACAACGAGTCAAGGTCAATGGTCAACATAAGAGTAACTTGGATCCCCATACTAGAAGGTCCACAACATGAGCACGTGCAACCCGAACCACGCAAGGTCAAGGTCGCGTGGACTCGAAGTTGAGAAGCCATCCGGATTCGCATGGATGCGCAAGCCCACACGGACACGCATGTCTGCACAGACCCTCAAGCCCTGCGGATCCGATGGGCCCACCTGGTCTGCTGCCGCCAATCAGCCCGAACAACATCCTCTCCTTTGTCCGTCCATGCAGGTACCCATGTCACTTAGTCCCACATGCTAGTTGCCTAAATAGAATTGTCAAAGATTGAGAGTACGTGTCCTATTAAAATTAGAAAAGTCAAGATAAAGAAATTCAAAGAGGAGTCTCTGGTAAGAGGTCTCTAGACAAGGGTCTCTGGACAAAGGTACAAGAGTCTCCGGGAAGGGGTCTCCAGGAAGAGGGCCTTAGGATAAGGGTCTCTGGAAGAGGGGTCCCCAGACACAAGTAACCTAAAACAGGGACGTCCTAGATCAAAAAAAGCCAAATCCACAAGAACTCTAGCCTAGGTCGCACGCACTCGATCTATTTTCCTAACCTAGCCAATACACTCCCAAGACACTGATCAAACTTCCATTGACATCCGCTAGAGGCGCGTTCGAAAAATTAGAATTAAAGCTTACAATAGGCCCCGAAGTGGACCTCACATCTTCAAATCTAATCACATGTCCACATGTGAGAGTCCAAGATTCGGAAGTATGAATGTCAACTCTCTTGAGGATTCGAAAATTTTAGACATTTATGTCCCTCAACTAACAAAAAAAAATTTTGAACTGGTAACAAATTTTAATGTGTATTTTTTATCCGAAAAAAAGGGACATCAATAGTAGATCTAATATGGGAAAATGTTAAAAGACACATTTTGCAACACTAATTCTAAATTCCAAGAGAGAGTAAAAATTGACACTTGTAAAAAATGGATTAGAACAATAAAATTCATCTATTATAAGCAACAAGTAACCTAATACTTGAGGTGCAATTCAATCATTATATGATTAACTGCGTGAAATTGATCAAGAAATTGTTTCCAGCAGTATCTGTCAAAGATTTTTAACATGTGAGATTAAATTCCACACATATGGAATTCACATCTTTTCTTCAAGAATCCAATAAATTGTAAAGAGAAATATTCAAATCTATACAAATGTTAGTACACATGGAAAAATACAATCACTGATGCATATAAACACAACCTTTTTTTTCTGTAATTACAATTGACCTGGTAAAAACTACAAAAGCCAGGTCATAGAAAACAAAAAAATTCATATGAACTTGGGTTTTGGTACTTGTGAAGTATTAGGATGCGCAGGACCAAGCTTCTGAATCCAATGAAGAAGGCCTTTCTTGTGATCTTGGCAACTTGGGTTTTCTACCAGATTCAGCATGCCTTCGTGGGCAAGCGAATACTCAAACTGCTCCAATACCTTAACAACCTGCCAAAACTCAGGCCTCTTCTCCGGCTGTAATGACCAGCATTGCTCAATCAAAGCTTGCATAGCGGGAGGACAGTCCCCTGGCACTACAGGCCTCAATTTCTGATAAATCCCATCACATGTTAGCAGACAAGATGTTGAACAACTAATTTTTGTCCCCAATATATGGTTCAAGCCCCATTAGGAGGGATTATGAAAAACGGGAGAGCTACCCTTGTTGCGTAGCTCAGCCCATTAGGCTTTTTTTTTTTTTTTTTTTTAAATATCATACAAGACTTTGAAGATATAAAGGCGTATCTGCAATATTTATGATCCCCGACTTGGATGAAAAAACTAAACAAACTATATATGTGATCAAGTATTTGGGAGCATGTCTCTTGTGATTTGTGGATGCCATTTTCTGAATATACTCAGCAACTGAATTTACTACATGATATAAATACTACACTGTCATGCAAGATAGTTAGAGTAAAATTTAAAATATGGCGCCTAAAATGTCCAACAAATAGAACATTACCGAGTTCTCATAAGCAATGTACAAAAACCATCATTAGCATGCTATATGTTGTTTGGCAACGAATTCTGAGTTTACAAAGGATTTTCATGGAAAGTGTTTGGTATCATTGCAAATACATAAAAGAGAGTAGGACAGAGAACATAAAATTGAGTTACATACCTTATTCACTACCGCAAAAGCAGCTTGAATGGGAGACATATCCTCATAGGGGATTGCACCTGCAACCATTTCCCATAAGATGAGTCCAAAACTGTATACATCCACCTTCCGTCCATAGGATTTTTTCCTTATCATCTCAGGCGCCATCCAACGGTAAGTTCCTGGGTCATCGACCAAAGAATCACAGCATGCCTCCTCGAAAGCTATTCCAAAATCAGCAATTTTAAGGTTGGATTCTTCATCAATCAGAACATTCTCAGGTTTAAGGTCCCGATGAATGACACCTTGGGAATGAATGTATTCCATTCCACGTGCGATGTCCAGAGCAACTGTGATTAGTTTTTCCAGGGGGAGAGATTTATGCTCCAGCTTGTGGAGGTAAGCCCTCAAAGAGCCCTCAGATAAATATTCAGTAATCACACAGTAAACTGGTGGCTTTCTGCATGCCCCTACAAACTGTTTTTCTCAAATCAAAATATGCAAGTAAGAAGGGATTCTTGAACGTGGAAATCTCAAAATGTTTTCATGAATCAACGACCTAGTAGTACTGTCTTACACGAGCCAAAAATTCAAAACATTATGACAAATAACGAATCAAATGGGAGTATGCTAAGATTTGAATCACCTTTACGACATTTTGATGTTGAAGCCGGGACAAAAGGGTGACTTCTCTATCGAATTGTTTCTCTAAGCGAACGGCTAATGCTCCATTTTCGCCACCTTCCGGCACCCTGATAATCTTCACCGCGACAGGCTCATCCTCGTACATCCCATGGTAAAGGCGGCTATGTGCCCCGTGGGCAAACCGAAGGCCAAGAAAGAGCTTAGAGAGATCCACACTCCGTTGATCAGTAGTTTCCTCGGCAGTGACTCGTCCCCTGCCATGATCAAAGTACTTGGTCCAAGACGAATCCTTTTTACCCTTCATCGAAGCAGAGTGTGGAAGCGGGGCAGAGTTGGATGCCTTAGTTTCCTGCAACTCCTTGTTAACAAACTTGCCCCCAAATTCGTTGTGAGCAGGATGTGTAGAATGACGAGAATGTGGAGTGGAGGACCTGGTCCTGTGCAAGGAGCGGGCGTCTTTGAAGGTATCAGAAAGGGCAGTTTCGGGTAAAGGGGACAAGGATCTTTGCTTGTTAGTAACAGGGTTTCGCTGAACCGGGGAGTTAATCTCAACAGATTTGAAATCAAGCAATGGGGAGGAATCCGTGCGATGACAAACAGTGTGGGAAAAGTTAGTTCTCCGAATCCAAGAAGAAGAATCTTCCTCCATATTTTCTCTTCCCCTAATTCAACCCTAATTGGACCCTAGACCCACACCTGATCACACAATCCTATAACTAAGTAGATGCTTAAAATTCTCAATAAATTAGAGAGAAGATCCAAAAAAGCAATCAAAACTTATCCAGATATGAACAAAAGACCATGAAAACACCAATCCCTCGTTCCTTTCAACTTAGGTTAGCTTAAAAGTCAAAAACACCACGATCCGTCATAGCCTGCAAGATTCGCACACAGCAAAATATGATTGATTACAATTATAAATATAATCATCAGCATAATTCATAAAAATGAGAAGAGGAAAGATCCAGTGCAAAAATAAAAATAAAAAAATCAGAGATGGAGACATGAACATACCAAATCCGCCATGTTCGTGGAGATGAAAGGAAGAGAGGGCCTCCGATGGATAGGTGGCGCGTGGGCCAGTGGGGGCGGCGGCGGTTGTGGGGTGCTCTCGATCAGCTAAAGGTCATATAAAACAAATTTGGATTTGGATTTGGATTTGGATTTATTGGGATTGGTTCAATTTACAGATGTCGCCGTCGTAGAGAATACAAGGAAGGGACGGAGAAGCTTTTTTGTGCATGTGGATTTGCAAGTGCGTAACCCTTTAATTATACTGTGAATTGATGCATGGGAATTTTCACGTTATTTGCATTCTGATCATCAATATAATAGATATATATATATATATAT
>JAYMTA010006239.1:0-10593 GCA_036897625.1 Pelargonium cotyledonis | reverse complement strand
TATGAGTGTTAATTTGTGACGTGTCGCACTCTAATAGGCTCATTATTATGATGATTAAGATAAATACAAAAAATAGATATTATTAATTTTATTAGATAATTATCACTTTAAAAATAATTATTTATTGATAAGTCCATATAATTTTTAATTGTTATATGATGAGGTGTCATGATATGGTGCAATGATGGTGTAAAACTCTAGTACACCGACGGTGCATCAAATATAAATCCTTATTATTATGGATCTCTCTGTGTAAAGATATTATTATTTTATCTTGGGGTGTCTATAATTGGCCTATATATCCTTCAAAATTCATATCATGTGATCCTTTTATTTACATCATTTGTATTATACTAATAATCCAAACTATAAATTCTTCAAAAAAATAAAATAAACAAATAATCCAACTTATAATATGACATTTTACAGTCGCAAAGGTACTAAAATCTGGGGAAAGTAGTTACTTGGTTCCGTGTGATCCAGCATTTTATGCATAATTATTGTTGAATTTTTTACCTGTCAAATATCTGAAAATTCTTTGTTTTAATAAATTTGCATTACATCCCTCAGCTTTGATTTTTCTTCTCATACTTGTTATGTTTTTCTCCAGAGAAGTGTTGTCAACCAACTAAAATCTGACATGGAAATGTTACAGGAGGAAATCAGTGCCCAACTGGTTCGTATCAATTATCCCCCAACTTGATCCCAGTTTTCCCTTTGTATCTGCAATATAGAAATAATTTACTTCTCATTAGATGATTCTCCTGTTCCTTGTACATTGCCATGGAATTTGGATTATGTATGTGCATGTGTTGATTCTCATTTTTGTTAATTGCTTTGATTAACTCGTTACAGATATTTGAAAGTTTTGTTATCGTTAGGTCAAGTCTTTATGAAGTTGTTAATTTAATGTTTGTATATGTCTGTTCTGCATGACCAAAAAATGCTGAAAGTTAGTTCATTGATGCATTAATAAGGAATACCTGCTAAAGTTCTGACATATTTTTTATTGTTAATTGGTGCTTCAGTTCACTTGTTTGTTGCAGCAGCACTGGGCTATATATATGTTGTGCTGCTCTTTGTTATTTATAATGTTGAGCTTGAGATGGGGCAATTTTTTTTTTTTTAAGAATGGATTCAAATGAGTTTACATTTTTGCTCTTCCTAGAATGTGGCATATTTTGGTAGACTGGTAGAGGATGTTCATTTTCTTAAAGACAATCCTATCTAACGCAACCGATAGATCAGATATTTTGGGTTCTTTTGTAGAAAAAGGATTGTTTATTTGTTGATTCTCTGAAGTGAAAAAAATGGGCCAAATCGTCCAAAAGTATATCTATTAACTGGTCCCTGATATGGGTCTACAACTTTATGCTTACTTTATGTGATCACTGTTTTGTTTTTTTTTTTTTTTTTTTTTTTTTTAAAGAAATTTAGAAACTTGAAGTAAGCCTGGTTAAGCAATGAATGAAAGAAATTTTTTTCCCGATCTTCAACCAAATTATTACAGTTTGGCTATTTTAAGGCATGAATGTAAAAGTTGTAAGGGAAGCCCCAAAACTGATCTTACATTGTATGTGAATGGGCTGAGCGTAATGGTCAATGATTTTGTCCTGGCTGAGGTCTTACTAGGTAAAATAAATTACAATTAGTGATCTTTAAAATTCATGAGTTGACTCTAGGTTTCATAATCCCAGAAAATTCTGATAATGATTGGATTAAAAAAATACAAAATGTACAACTCTTAGCGTTGAGATCTGGGAATGGATGGAAATCAAAATGGTGAGGTGACATGTTATGAAATGTTTGGCTTAGGTTAATCCAACTTTTATATGGTTTAGATTATTTTTTCTATATCTATAAATATGCATGAGAAAAAAGAATTTAAGCCCTAAATATTTTAACTTAGGCTAAGCTAAACCAATGGAAATATGCCACATCAGTAACTATAACTCATACCCACCAACCCAATGAATTTGTGGGCGCAAGTAATTTTAATGAGTTTTTATACTTTGATTGGTGGCTCACACCAAGCCAAAATATTCTTGGTTTAATTTTCTCGCTCCCTTAGATAGAAATTCGTTGTGAGAATGACATCTCATTAATTATCACCTATACCCGCCCCAATGATTTTTTTTTTTTTTTTGGTGTGCCGTTGGATTCAAGGGTTTTTAACAGTGGTTAGGTCTCAACCACTAACTCTTTGCTTTTCTTCTCTTTACTGTATTTTTCAACTTGTATATAATTATTTCATTTGTTCAACCTTCTACATTACCAGGTGGAACTTGATTCTTTCAAACTTGAATATACAAATGCACAACTAGAATGTAATGCAGCCGATGAGCGTGCCAAGTTGTTGGCTTCTGAAGTCATTGGTTTAGAAGAGAAGGTAACAAGTTGACATGGTGTATTGATCCATTTTTTTGCCTCACTGTAGAACAGTTTCCCTGATATTATTTGGTAGACACTGTCCTGGATTGAAATTTGATGCATATAATTTAGTGTCAGCAATGTCTTGGATGCCACATTTGTCATCAGTTTGCCATATAGTCTTAGGATGTGCATTGTGCCATTATTACTATCAGTTTGTATAGGCTAGTGATAACATAAGCCTGCAAGTTATTGAAAAAAGATTGTGCAATTGACTCCCATTTAAATTTTCTTATGAATTGAACTGTTAGCTTGTTGGACGGCCTAAATTTTTAAAAAGCAGGCAGTATGGCATAGCAGACAGTTTCCCAATTTCCTTAGACTGTAATTAAGTTGTGATATAGATGCTTGCCATCGATTACAAAGCTTGATTGAGGGGCTTCAGCTCCATTCTTAATACTAACAATATGATTACAAACACATGATAATTAGGAGTGATGATAAATCAGTAGTGTCCAATATATATAATTCGAGTGTGTTCCTATGTAATTTATGTAGGCGCTTAAACTAAGGTCTAGTGAGCTAAAGTTGGAGAGACAATTGGAGAACTCGCATGCTGAAATTTCTTCATGCAAGTATGTATTACTTATTTGAAAGTAAGGGATTTTAATTTGACTTTGCTTTAGTATTTTTTATTATTTATTATGTGTCTGTTTTGGAAGTTTTCTCTTAAGCTCAACCTGATTTCTTCTATTTCTTCAAATATTCATTCTGCTCTGGGAAGTTGCAATAATTTGAAATTAACTCTGGAATTTAACTTGCTCATGTATGGTTCTTAAACTTCTGAATCACACGTGATTCATAACTCTAAATAATTTTAGTTATATGTTATGTGATAAATTTAGCTATATGTTATGTGATAAATTTTGTGACTTAAGATATATGAGTGTCTTCTTTCATATTTTAGAAAGTTAGTTACACATGACTTGTCAATAGTTTCCTTATAACAAGTTAGTTATATCCCTTAACATATGATCGTAAGGATACAAGAGAAAATATATCACACTAACTTCTCCTTCATTTTTCTCAAAATAGAAATAAAGACACTCGTTTTGGTTGCTTATTTATATAGTCATGAGCCTGTTTATACAAAACTACACAACTACTAAGGGAAGGAGCTAGATAGCATCCCAAGACAGCCACGACAAAACTAGCTACACATCTACTGAATCCCTAATGTACTGCCATGACATCTATTTGTCCACTACATGTGCTGGTTCTAACAGTCCAAATGAATGGAATGGCAGCAGTGCAATAATTTCCTCATTTTAGCTCATCTTGCAACATCCGTGGTATAAATAATCCTATGATGAGTGTCAGATTTGAGGGTAAGTTAGAGTAGCATCTTCTGTGGGGGTCCATTAACTAGGTGTTAAAGTTACCTCCCTTAGCAGTAATGCATATATTGATGAATTTATGGTATCTGTCGGTAGATGTAAATGAAATCTGATAGTAACAAGCTTTTATTTTTGTTATCTCATCTTAAATTATGCTTTGGAAATTTTAATTTTCATACTTCACTTTTGTTTATTAATTATTTGACATGTCAATAACATTTCACACTGAATCTGACAGAAAGAGAATATCTAACCTTGAGAGGGAGCGTCAAGATTTGCAGATGACTATTGATGCACTTCAAGAGGGTAGTTACTCTTCTCTTTAAATTAGTTTTATGCTAGTTTTACGATTTAGTTGTATTGATGTGATACCTTCTTTATATTATAATACTATTATTTTTTATCAAATTCATATTGTGTATACGTGATCCATCAATAGAAGGTGAACTTCGCTGTGGCTATTTGGTATGCAAGTAACAAATTTAAAATACTAACTAAAATTTGACCTAGTTATTCTACCATGCGTCTGGGGGTGAATTTGCTTTTAAGTGAACAACCAAAAACAATACTTCATGCATTTTCTTTCCAGTAGGCCCTGGAAATATTTATTTGAAAGTACATTGTGGTCCTTGCAATCTATAGATCTATCTAGTAGCTGAACAAAACATTTCTTATGATACAAAAAAACTGAGTTGTATTTTGGTTCGAAGCTGCACCACACAACGGGGCTTCAACCTGATGCAGACTTGAATCGAATAGCACTGCAAGAGACTACCAATCTGCAGATTGGTATCTACACTTAGTTGTGTTCTAGGCGTCAGTTTTCTGGATTCAAATTACCCTTTGCACAAATGTGACTTAACTGGTGAAGTTCTCTCTATTTTCTTGTTAGTTATTGGTGTACAATTTAGTGATCTGTAACATGATATACCTTGACAAAATAATTGTTTTTTGAAATCCACATTCATATCAATTTGTCGAGAAAGTGCCATTTGGATGTCTATCTTACAGAAAAAGGTGCAGTGCATGGTTGTCAAATTGTTTTTCAGACCAGGAATTGGAATGCAAATTTTATGAATTGGAATTGGGAATCAAATCAAATCAAATCTGAAGATTCATGTACAATCACACAAAAAGAGTTATATGATACATATATAAATTAATATTATGAAAAAAATTAGTTTAAACTAAAACAACCAACTTAACAAGTAAAAAATATTAGTTATTAATTTTTCTCAATACGACGGGTCGAGACTGACTTGACCTGATTTGGTAATTTGTACAACCGGCCTCTTATGGACCAACATATGTGAATCGGGTGAACCGGTTGAATTGGAAGAATCGAATTGAGAATTGGGAGAAATTGGCTGATACGGGCTATTTTCTCCTGATCCTAATCCATGGAGATTCAGTAGTGATTTTGAATTATTTAGGAGGTGAATTAACTCGAATCAGGACCAGAGATTTTTACAACCTTGGCGTAGTCATTTATGTTTTGTGGTACCTGCTTGTTGTGTCCTATTACGTGCACAATTTGATTTGATAGCCATGCTCTGGTTACAATGTTATGTAATTCTGTGTGATTTTTTTCCTAGTTATTCATATTTTGTTAATTATCCTCTGACAACTGCCTTCCAAGTCACCTGGCATAATTATGTATGAACGAACATAGCAAACAGTTCAGTTTTATCTTTGAATTGTATGTTGTACACCGTGAAGCATCTTCTTTGAGAAGCTTTACAGTCACTTGCTAAACAGCCTTGTCAGTTTTCTTTTACATAGCTTTTATGTCTAATGAAAAGTGAAGTTATATGAGTTCCCATTTCCTTAAGGCGCCAAACTATTCACTGTCAAAGAATCCAGAGGAACTCTACCTATACAAGTTGGCAGATAACAGATTTGTATCTATATGAGAAAAGGCAGATCTGCCTTTTAACACCTTTAGAGTTTCTTTTGGACTAATGTGTTTTTTTAAATTCTATGGAACTTAATCTGCATGTTTTGTGGGGAATGCAAAATAATCCATATTTCTGTGTGTGTTTGTGAGATGTGCTTTTACGCCTTTATTTAGATAAAAAGAAAAGAGTTATGGTATTTGGAGAACTCTCTTAGTTAGGAACTATAAGTTGATCTATATTTACATATTCTATCATTACCTGTCTCATTCATTGATATGCTATGACAGAGAAGAAGATGATGCAATCTAAGCTACGAAAAGCTTCCACAAGTGAAAAGTCGATTGATATTAGCAAAAATTATGACAATAAGAAAGATATGTCAACATCTACGGAAGATTTAGACAAAGGTATCTGTTTTTTTTTTTTTTTTGTCACATGCAGATAATTATTCAAATCAGGTTCTTTCTGTACTCAGAAGAGTTGGTATAAGATTAGACTTTCTTCAGTTTTTGGACTTGTTGGCCTCTTTTTGAGCTTCCTTATTGTGTTTGGGATCTAATAACAAAATAACCTACTGGTTGGTTTTGGCCCTTTGCACTTACATGTTGCTTTGCAAATTTTCACTGATGTGGGACTACTTTTTAAGACCTGTTGTTTCTGTTAAATTATTAATCTTTATTGATGATAAGTTAAACTAGTGATTTTGTTTCATATAATATGTTTAATGTGCAACTTTAACCTAATATATATATATATATATATATTTCTATTATGGGTGCTGAGTTCAATATTTATATTGGTGCAGAGTATTCAGGTACTATTTCAGATACATCCAACCAAAAAATCCAAGAAAATGCAGCTCCTTTTGGAACAGAAGTTCCTGGGATTTCCTCACTGCCTGAAAGCGGATGGTTAAATCTTGAAGATTCATCTGTGAATCTTCCTCCTGATCAGATGAGAATGATTCAGAACATTAATCAATTAATTTCTGAGGTTCTATCCGTTTTATCGCCTTCATTGATTGATAATTTATCTGTGGATTTACATGTTATCTAGTTATTTCATATTATATGCAACTTTCTTCAGTCAAACAGAATTGTTAAGCTGACTACTTAATATACCTGTCAACATCATTCATGCAGTTAGCATTGGAAAAAGAAGAATTGATTCAAGCGTTGGCATCTAAGTCATATGAGAGTTCAAGTCTGAAGGTAATTTTTATTTCTATTGAAGTTTGATTAGTTCCGTCTATCTTTTGGGCCTTAAAAACGAACAGCCCATTTTAGAAACCTTAGAATATTTTGCATGGGGCACATGTTCATTTCTGGAAGAGATGTTTCTTGCAAATTGGACAATTATACACCAGGCTTTGAAAAGTGTAATGTACTCTCAGAACTTAAGTTAATACTGCAAGAGTATCATACTTGCCACCTGCAATATTGCGTATTTTATGGAAATCAGGCCGGTGTTTTTGGGGTTGACTAAGAGGGCAGTCTTTGATATACTGTCATGTTATAAACAGGTTATGTGTATGCAGGGAGCATCTTGCTGCATTATAATCTAATTGTACAAATAACAGAATAGAAGTTTATTGATGGCAGTGCACCTGTTTCTGCATTTGCTGCTACATTATGCATATTTTGTTTAGAAAACATAATAGTTGTGCAATTTTATTGCCTATATTTGGTGGTCTTGCCTGTTGTAGTCTTATCTGTGCTTTTGTTATAACTCAAGGATTTAAACAAGGAGTTGTCCCGGAAACTCGAGACTCAAACTCAGAGATTAGAGCTTTTGACTGCTCAGAGTATGGCCAATGGTAATGTCCCTTCAAGACTTGCAGAGTCTCGTACAACACAGGACGACTCTGCTTATGCAGACGAAGGAGATGAGGTACTGTATCGAACAGAAATCGTGAATTTTATAATATTTTATATTGTTGTGTCGACTTTAAGGTTTGCTCCCAGTTCATGAATAGATTTTTTTCATTCTGTTGAATCATGCACATTAAGCAACTTGAAAATAGAGGAGTCTTTTTACTTTTCAAACCAGGTGGTAGAAAGGGTGTTGGGATGGGTTATGAAGCTCTTTCCGGGAGGTCCAACAAAGCGAAGAACCAGCAAACTCCTTTGATATGCAATGCAAAGGAGAAAGGGTGTTGGGATGGGTCATGAAGCTCTTTCCGGGAGGTCCAACAAAGCGAAGAACCAGCAAACTCCTTTGATATGCAATGCAAGTATTGAGAGCTCATATGCTGATCTAACATGAATGTTCATGGTGATGAAAGGACCGCCAAAGCTCTGTTGAGATGTACGAGTTCGAATGGCGCGCTGTAATCTGTATATTTCGAGAGTTATATTGTCCAGTTTTTTTATAGACAAAAAATGAAGAGCTTGATTTGGATAAGAAGTCCATATCATGCTTTCACAGACTCTTTGTTTTGATTGGACATTTGTTACAAGTATGAAATGAGGAGAGAGAGAGAGGACAGGCGCAGGCTGAAGAGGAAGATCTCTGTGGTGCAATGCAGTTCCCCATATTAATTAATTGTATTGGATTGAACACTAAAAAGAAATGAAATACATAATATTTGTATTCTTTTATTTGTTTTCAGTTTTGGTGTAAAATCATGTATCATTGCCTATCTTCATCTTCATCATCATCTTCATCTTGTCTGATATTATTGTCAAAATCAGCCATTTACATAGAAGCTTGAGAGTGGAATCATTTGCACAACAGTTTGTTTGAATTGAATTTTAACAGAGATATGACTATTGTAGTACTAATAAAAGTTGGAAAGTGCATACCTCAAATCACATGGAGTTTTGAGAATAAATTATTATTTCAACATTAACTGGTCGATATGTTCGTCACATATCTGATTGACATTTAAGAGTCTATTGAGAAAAATGGGTAAAATGAACATTTTGCATGTACAGTAATTATTTTAAGGATTAAAGGTTAGAAAGATCCTTAGATTTGTATAAAATTGTTGTTTTAGTTTATGAATTTTGAATAACCCATTTAGGTCCTTAAACTCCAAAACTTTGGGCCAATTTAGACTCCGTCGATAGTCTAATTTAATTGACAGTTCACTTCGATGATATGAACATGTCATTTAAAATTAATAATTGCATTATACATGCAGTGCTGATGTGGATAATATTTATAAGAAACTCCCCCTAGCATGAAAGCATAATTTTATTTTATTGTTGGCATGTATAAGGACACAAAAAAAGAAAAAAAAAAGAAAAAAGAAGGGTTTAGAAAGGGAATGAATTCAAATTTACGTGAAATCTTAAAGAAAGAAAGTGAAATAAACAATAAAGTAAAGATTTACTAGATGGGCAAGTAGCTAAAGGCTACCAGCAGAATTGCAGATTCTTCAAGAGACTCTCAAAACAGATAATTATGATACCATGTTAAATTTATGGTATTTATATGAATAACTTGTGATAACTACTACAAACGAAACTCATTTATATAGGAGATTAAGATTAGAAATAAGAAATAAGCTAGACTAAAAATTTAAGTTAAAACTTTCCAAACAATATATTTCCTAATTTCAATAACTTTGCTAATTCCACTAAATATAGAATCGAATCTTCACAAAAATAAAGTTGGGCCTCAAAATCCCAATTGAAAAATGAACTGCAGCGCACCGCACAAAACCAAACTGCGGCCAAAAGCGGTGCCTTAATGCCCAAAACCGCAACTTGTGGTGTAACTTTTCCCTTTACCTATATGGTGCGGTTCACCGACCGTGCACAAACTCTATTTGTGGGAGACTCTGCTAATAGATGGGATAATGTATGTTTTGCTTGGTCTTATATAAAAGCTTTTATTTTAATCATTTGAGCTACACAATATGAACTAACTCTCTCATTTTAATCTAAAACTCCATCCAATACTATTGGTATAGAGCAGTGGCGGGTCCACAACATAAGACAAATGGGGGCACTATAATATAAAATATTATTTACGGAAATAGATTCATATATAGTATGAAGTTTAAAGAACATTAACTATGACAACGAAAAAACTAAAGTAAACTACAATTATTGCTCTTGCGTTTTATGTAGCATAAGTTCAAGTTTCGCATCATTTTTATTATTTTTGGATTGTAATTACCTATCCCAAATTCAGTTTTTAAGAGATGAGCCTTGTATACAAAATATGGGTGTTTCACATTTAGAACGTATTGATTTGTGCAATCAGTAACAATTTAATTGAAAATTTATATTGATAGAATTAGTAAATTACCAAACACATTGCAATAAGCAAATCTAAGTTTTTTAAACTAAAATTGTATACATGACATTGCACTAATACCAAGCTATTGAAAAATAAACTTTAATAATTAAGGAGAATAATTTTGTCCAAGCGTGAAACAATATTTTTATTTGCTATCATTTTGTGTATGTAAAGTCTTAGGAGAACTCCAAATTTTTTATGGGGCTCTAATTTATATATAACTAAAAATTACAGAAAATAGTAAATAAATAATATTTTTTTACATATTTTTATGGGGTCACGTGCCCACAGTGCTTAGCACGTGGATCCGCCCTTGGTATAAAGGCTCAAATTCGAGACTTAAACAAAAATTCAAAATATTTAACTGATTTGACCAAACAAGCAAAGGTAAATAAGAGCTTTCTGTACTAATGGTTTTATACGAGGGATAATGACACATACTTATCCTTTACTTGACACCTTTTAACCTTGCATTGTCTAAAGTATGGTAACTAAATATTGGGTACCATAAAGTATACCAATCATTTATCCATCCAATATTTCCGTTAAAGTTAACGAAATATTTTAATAAAAGAGACATGTGCCTAGCACATGATCAATTTTTTTTTGAAATACCCAAATTGCCCTTCACTATATCCTTCATCTTCACCAATGGTTCGTCGGAAAATTCAAACACT
>JAYMTA010006238.1:0-10594 GCA_036897625.1 Pelargonium cotyledonis | reverse complement strand
CTGGCACACGAACCCTTCATCGTCATTTAATCGGTTTGCGAACGTCGATCACGACCCGGATTCTGATGTAAGAGGTCTGATTCCTGGTAAAGCTAAATGGATCCATTTCCACAAATTTCCCTATGTATTCTCCAATGGAGCGACAAACCCGCTCTGTCCTAAACCCCTCTGGGAGGTCATGCAACTGGACCTAAATACTCAGCTCGAACAGATCAACCCTCGCCGGTATATCACCCGGCTCCAGCACCTTGCAAATCAAGGTGTGATGATTGAAATGCCACAGACCCCCTTCAACAACCCTTTTGACATCCTTCTCATAGTAAAACGCAAAAACAAACCTTTGCTCTGTATACTCCAGACGATCATCAACTACCTTCGATGTGCGCATATTCGCCGCTGGTTTCCAGGTGAAAGCCATCATGTTACTCATGACATCATAGTTGATTACCGCTTGCGTGAGGAATCTCCCTACCACCCTCCATTTTCGTCTTGCCCCCCGCTCCCGGTCTCCTCTCAGATCTCCTCGGCCGCCGCCAACATTAGGCCGCCGGTCCTCCCCCGATCTCGTCCGGCCCCCCCCCACAATTAGGCCGCCGGCCTCTTCCTCCTTCAGCGACATGATCTCTATACCCCACCTCAGCCGACTGTCCATTTTCGATCTGCCTGATCTCCGACCAGCCCCGAAAGTCACAGCAACCCAAAGATCCGCCCCCTGTAGCGCTCACTGCCGCTTCGACAGTCTCAACTCGGCCGACGACCGCGCACACACGAAAACCACCACTACCAGCCTCCTTCGCCTTTGCGATCTGAGAACCTCGTCCCTGCTCACGTTCACCGTTTTCCAAACTGAACTCGCGATGACACTCTACTCCACTAACAACCGCCACTCACAAACAAAGCAACTCCCTTTAAACCTTCTATTTCAGAAACCCTAACTGCTGCAGGAGAGAGCAGAGAGTCCACACAAAATTGTGGTTTTTTTTATTGAGATGAGTTGAAATCACTTTAAAGGATTCATAGTTATTAACCTTTCAATGACTATAAATGTTTACTAATAAACTTTCATGAGTTAATGCACAACTACTCATACTATTAACTTTTTATTTCTAACTATTGTGCATGCTCTTAAAGAAGACTTACTTCAAACAGAGAACTCATACGTGATTTGAGAAAGACTTCAAGTGGAGTGATTTTCATGTTGATCATTTTTCCGCTCTAAGTCATATCAATTGGTTGACTTTGGAATTTCAAATCCTTGCAATAAGCTGGCCAATGCAAGTTGGATAAGTTCTATCGCCAAATTGATCCTAGGGCATATTCTTCTTCCACTGACAAATGGTATGAATTCAAAATTTTACCCTTAGCATTCACATTCTCGTGCGTTGTTAGGAGCCCATCCGGATTGAACTCAAATGGATTGGACCATGTGCGCGGATCACGATGAATTTTGAGGCATTAAACATTACGCACATGCCTGTCGGGACATGGTAGCAGGACACTGTGCAATCCTCTATGGCCTCATGAGGCACTAACAGAGGTCCAGGTGGGTGCACGCGCAATGTTTCTTTTATAATAGCTTGGAGGTACACAAGCTTCTTCATATCCGATTCTTGGACTCACCTTTCTCCCCCAACTTGAGTGTCTAATTCATGGTGAGCCTTTAGTAGCAATGCTAGAGCCGAAGTCAATGTTATTGATGCCGTGTCTGATCCTCCAAGGATTAGTATCTGCACAAAACTAGCTCATTCTTAGAAAATAGCATGTATATGCAATTAGAAAACTTTC
Source organism: Pelargonium cotyledonis (assembly GCA_036897625.1). Lineage (NCBI taxonomy): Eukaryota > Viridiplantae > Streptophyta > Magnoliopsida > Geraniales > Geraniaceae > Pelargonium > Pelargonium cotyledonis. Next base: position 8,809 of record JAYMTA010006238.1, on the reverse strand, counting down.
GCGAGTTTTGTTGATCATCGAAAACAGACGTACAAAGAATGTATCAATGTTGAGTTTAAGAAACACATACCAAACAATTAGCTTTGATAAGTGCGTCCGAGTCGTATTTGGAAAGTTATTCATAGTTTTGAATATCAGCCAACATGATGTCCATGAAATCTTGTTGATCATCAATCTCTCCACTAGAACTACCTCTCTTTTGCCAATTGATATGGAAGAGCTTCGGGATCACCAAAATGTCCTTACCCATAAAGTTTACATTAATATTGGAGGGGCTAAATTGGATAAAATTTGAAATTTTTGGACCTATTTTGGGTTAAAAAATTTCATGCACCAAATTAGATTGAAACACGAAAATTCATGAACTATTTTGAGTTAAAAAAGTTTAGAAACCAAATTGAGTCAACACACAAAAGTTCACAAACCAAATTGAACATTTTACCATCTTAAAATGGTCCATGAAGTATTGAATTTGAAATCGGAATGGTACTCGACTTTAGACATTGTCAACTTTACGTTTATAATTGATGATATCAATTATTTAAGTTTTATGATGACATGACAGACATAGAAAAATTGTTTAATTAAGTTAATTGGCGTGCAAGGACATAATTAAGTTATAAAAGTGAAAATGAATTATAACACATGGTAGTTAATATTGTGAAATAAAATACGAGATAGTAAAAATATAAAACAGATATATCATAAGGTATATATTTGTAGTTATCTCTAAACGAAAATAAATAAAATGAGCTTAAAGCTCTAATTTAATGCATTTGGCTTAAAAACATAATAGAAATTGGGTTACCCAACCATGATGGACGGGTTGTGGTTGACAAGTAAACCGCTCGCAACACGTATATTAAAAACTCACAAGTATATTATCTTTAATGAGCAGTTCATTGGTCGGAAAAGTTAAAAAAAATGAACTTCAGGTTGAGTTGCTAGTACATGGCAGGTAACCCGCACACAAGCGCTTCTAATTAAAGTTACTCCAAAATTTTAAAAATAAAATAAATTTAAAGAAAGCTATATAGTAAAGGGTATTATATGCAATTTCCTCATTTATAGTTATATATACACACTAAACAAAGTGGTGCTAGTGTGGTTGTCATAGATTTTAGAGGGTATTGGGTGGATCTATTCGTTTCTTGGGTTCGACAGATAAATTGGCAGCTGAACTTTTTGCCTTTCGTAATGCTACCTCTCTTGTTATCCAACTGAGCTTGAATAGAGTAGTTTTTCAAGTAGATGCCTCCAATGTTATTGATATGATTTACCTTGAGGACCGTCTTTCTCACCTTTTTTGTTATCTTATTTTGGAGTGTGAAAAATTTGAGGTATTCTACCAAAAAATAAAAAATTGACGTTAATTGAAGATTGTGTTACTTGCTATCAAGAGAAGGGCGAATCGTGTAGCCAACTATTTAGCCCATTTTTGTTTCAATGGCTTCATTTATGTTTTTTACTATCTTTGATCACCCACCTGTGGGTATTTTAAATATGTTATTAGATGATTGTAATGTTACTATTTCAATTTCGGAGGACTACAGAGTTTGGCTCCTTATATATATATATATATATATATACACACACACTAAAACAAGTTAGAGGGGAAAATAGTACAAAAGCCATTGTTCTGGGGCACTGACGGTGAATATGTAAAATTAGAAGGTTACAAAAAGAATTAACCCACGAAATGAGACAGAGAGGCCTAGACCCAGATAAAACAAAACCTGAGTGAAACGAAATGCGATTGATCCTAGTGTGAGAGAAGCCACCAGAAGCTAACATTATCAGATAATCTCATCCATGGCCGCCTCTACGCTTCTCGCTGCTTCCCAAACCCTCCTTTCTCCACTCCCAAACCCTTCCTCTTTCCACGGCGTCTCCCTCAAACTCACCCGCCCCTCCTCCCTCTCCTTCTCCACCGCCCGGAAGCCGCTCACCATCGTCGCCGCCGCCAAAAAAGCCGTCGCCGTCCTCAAGGGAACTTCCAATGTCGAGGGAGTGGCCACATTGACCCAGGAAGACGATGGTTTGTTCTTTTACTGCCTTTTGACCTTTTGTACCTTGCTTTCTCTTATTGTTGGCTACTTGGTTCTTTCTGTTTTACTCGTGTTTTTGAAATCTGTTGCCATGAATTGGGGAGATGCGATTGCCGGATTGGTTGGATTGTGAATCAGTCGAAACAGTACAGTGTAGTGATTTTTTTAGGTATTAACTTGTTATCTGAAGATTGATTTCCAACATGTTTTCTGTAAAACAAATTTAGGAAGCGATTAACTGCAAAGAACTATCTGTTTTGCCTTCATCTGGAATTGGTTGTTGTTTTTGTTTGGATATAAAACAGTTGAAAGCTAAAGTTTTATATACCTGTGCATTTCCAGAAATAACTTTTGTTGTAAAAAACTCACCTTTCCCAAAGTGAACTGCAAAAAATGAATTGTTTTGTGCAAAGTACAAGCTGTTTGTAAATTTCATTATGCAAATGAAATGTCAATAGTAAAGCTCCAAATCTAATGTTAAATTTGAATTGGGTCCCCTAGGGGATGGCGCAATGGTAAAGAACACACATCTCTATGTGGGAGGTCGTGGGTTCAAATCCCATTGCGTCGGGTGGAGTGGGGTGGGGTTTAAAGGGGAGAGCTACCCCATATTGTGTAGCTTAACTAGTTTAAAAAAAAAAATTGAATTGGAACTTAACACTACATACTCAACTTTGTTGAACTGTGAACAGGTCCTACAACCGTGAGTGTTCGAATTACTGGACTTACACCAGGGCTTCATGGTTTCCATCTTGTGAGTGATATATTTTGTATTCTTGGATGGATTTTACATAAAAATTTAATTGTTTAGCATGGCTTATGTTTTTCACTTTTGGCTCTTATTTGTAGCATGAGTTTGGAGATACAACAAATGGGTGTATTTCAACTGGTAAGAGTTCAAGTTATTTCAAATTCAAACTATATTTGATGCTTGTGAGGTACTTATGTTACACTTTTAATTGCTATAAACAAATAAAAAACAGGACCACATTTCAATCCTAATGGAAAGACACATGGTGCTCCTGAGGATGAAAACCGCCATGCGGGTGACCTGGGAAACATAGTTGCCAATGCTGAAGGTAAAACATTATTATATACCAATTTGTTTATATTTGTTCATATGTTTACTTTAACATTTACACTGTGTGATTGATTAATTTATTGTAATACAGGGGTGGCAGAAGCAACAATCGTCGATAACCAGGTATTAACTGGTCTGAAACTTGGTTCAATTATTCACTCTAAGAACATATAGTATACATACATATATAATTTTTTTTTTTCCTACTTATTGCTGCTAAAATGTGCAGATTCCATTAAGTGGACGTAATGCAGTTATTGGGAGGGCTTTAGTGGTTCATGAGCTTGAGGATGACCTTGGAAAAGGTTAGACCTCGTATTCTTGAAGGATGAGTTTCTTTCCTATCTTGTCTCACTTGCATTGTCTATTGCTCCCCTCTCACTCACACTTGCTTTATTCATCTATAGGTGGGCATGAACTTAGCTTGAGCACTGGCAATGCTGGTGGAAGATTGGCTTGTGGTATGTTGAAACCATGGATTTTCGTTTAAAAACATTATGTTTATCTCGTGTAAATGTTCTCATTTAAAGCATAATCTCAATGCAAGAAATCAACAGTTAATTTGCCAATTTGTCAAACATTTCCTAAATTGCTGGCCTAATTGCCTTGTATATGACATCTTAACTACAATGTGGGAATTATTATTCTTTCTTGCATTCCCATCACCATATTATCATGCATTTTCTCATTGTCCATCAACACATTTTTCATTTGATTATTTTTGCTGTATTCAAGACATTAATGTAGCTAAATCTGATAAATTTGCATACTGATGGAGAATTATCTTCTCATACCTAGTCTTAGATTCTGCTGCTCTTTCATCTAAGCTGCATTTCTATTCCAAGTTCCAAGTTCCAACAATTGAATTTAATGGACACCCGCACAAAACTTTACAGTGACATGTGCACATTTAGAACTTACACATTCATATACTGAGACTATCAAGGATTTTCAACTTGCTATTTTTGTTGTGGACAGGTGTGGTTGGTCTGACTCCAATATAATGATGGTGACTGTTTTGAGATCCATCTGGTCTGCTCTATCTGCCGCCTCATTTACTGTTTCATTTATAGAGCGTCCATGTCCTTTGAAAGGTGAGGGTACATGTAAAACTATGGCAATAGCAAAATTCATCATGGTTTGTTTGATTAATGCACAATAAAATTTACCTGCCCTTTATGCTATGTGAATGTGAAGAACTTGCTACTGATTTAAATCCATTAGAGCTGGACTTGTAATGTTGTGCTATCATCTATTGTTCCAGAGTTGGATCCGTTTATTGTATATTTACTCTCTAGATGTTGAATGTGATTGACCTCTATTGCATTCTAACAACCTTAAAGTACTCTGGGACTTTGTCTCCTCTGTCTAATCCAATACACTCTTCATAATAGATCAAGACATCTAGTCAAATAAACCATTCTATTTTGGAAACACTTGTGAATCAGAATAGGAGTAATGAACACATTTCAGAGGAAGACATGAGGCCTGAGCTTCAGCTGCAAGGTTAACCTATAGATGTGACCTTGGAGGAAGCTGTAACCTCTCCTCACTTCCTCTGAATATAACTTCACCATGATAGCAGGATAACATGTTTAACTTAGATTATTGAACTTCCTATCCCAACTGAACTCACCCATGAAAAGAAAAAAAAAAAAAACTCACCCATGACCGTGTCCGGCTTGAGTTGGGTATTGGACTGACATATGAAGTTAGGTTGAGTTGGGCTGAGTTTTGAGTTTACGCATACGATATTATTACCTGGCTTTGTTATAAGAAGTTAGTTATACGTGAATTACCAATTACATCCCTTAGGTAAGTACATTAGAATCCATTGTGTTTGTTACAAGAACCCAAAGGGATATAAGGGGGAGATTTATACCTTCACTAATTTGTCTTTAATTTCTACATAAATGGGAAAAGGACTCTCATTTTGAGCCTAAGGGAGTGCTAAACTTGGCATCTTTTTCTGCTTCTACTTTTTCTTGGAGGTGTTCAATATGAAATTTGTGTGAACATACAATATTCAACTGGTTGGATAAAAATACCTATAATTACTTGTTGGGATAAATAAAAAGGATAAGTAAACTATATACATTTACTTGGTCAAAACAGTTCCTCATATTTTAGACTAAAAGGTGGTACACTTTTGAATTCGAGACTTGGGACAGTTACATTAAAACTTGACATGATGAGTTTTGTTGTCGTTGAGGTTCTTCCCAGATCGACAAACTGATGGTTCACAAAAAAAGTTGGGCACCCAACTTATTTTGTTTGAGTTTATTAGCCAAATATAATCAGTTAACTGAATGATCATCCAAGTGATGTAGGCCTAGGATCTATGATCATAAATCTGTGTGCTAATACTGCTAATCTGAGCGCAGAATATGTACAACTCCTGTTATGAGTTTAGATTCTTAAAATTGTTGATTCAGCTTGTCCCGCAGTGCTATTCTTTTCCAATTAAATTAACGGTGTGTTTAGATCTTGGATTTGAATTAAACGAAGTTTTGAATTCGAACTTTGTCATTTTAAAATTTTCTAAATTTTGAAACATTATATTTGTATTTGCATTACAACATATCAGATAATAAATTCTCAGACGCAAGTCGCAACCTTAAGGCACATCTTGATTTAGCTTCACATAAAGAGAAGCTGGCCAAGCGCTTTTTCATTTTCAAAAAATGTTGTTGATTTACTATCAGTCATCAGACCAGTCGCCAGAACACCAAACTGATCATCATAAAACTTTAGTATACTTAAGAGCCAATCCTGTTTGTTGCTGGATTGAGTTTGACGTGAGCTAGCATACTCAATTAGAACTTTAGCTTATTTACTATTTACGATCGAATTTTCACTTTAAAATGCCCATGCCATGCCACCTTTCGTTTAGTCAAAAACAAGGTGCTCTGTTGATGGTTCGTAATGTTTATTTAATTGTTTATTCATTATGTATTTTTATTTTATTTTTACTAATGCTCAAACTGTTGTCAAATTCTTAATATGTCTGAAAGATGTTGCCAAAATTCCCATATATAGCTCCTTAAATCCATATGGTTTCTTAGTTCATTAGTCAAGCTAGAAACATGGGCATGATGCCCAAAAAGAACTAATTTTATGATTAGTTTCCCAAATTCTGTAGATTAAAACATGGGTGGTGCTGGTCATGCCATCATTCTGGTTAATTAGAGCACCCACCAAACCATTATTGCTTTAACAAGCAACCAAATTAGGTAAACAATCTTTTCTTTATGCTGAAACAGTTACATATTGAAGAAACCTATAGGTGGACACAACAACTGCTCAAGTCCCTAATAGTAAGCACATTAATTTAGAGTGAGACCTAACATTTAAATAACATAGATGAATTGACAATATGAACATTCCCTTGGTTGTGTGTGTGTTCCTTGTGAATCTGAAGACTATGTACTTTGCTTGTTGGATTACGATTCGACCAACACTACACACACATACACAAGCTGCTAGTCTTGATCATGGACACGTAGACGTACTATTAGAGTTAGAGAGTTTATTCACGAGTTAAGGCTGAAAGTAGATGCTCGTGAAGAGAAAGAAAAGTAGAGGGGAGTGAGAGAGAGTGGTGACTTGTGAGCCTAATTTAGGGTTGGAATTGGCATAAAGTCCTTTTCGTAAAAGGAGGGATTGATGGTTACCTTTGTCTTGCCCTCTGCTGCATTAGTTACAACCCAAGTGGTTCTCCTACGCATCACCATGGATACCACTAAAGCCACATCCATATTCCCACTAGTCCGATACCAGTAACCTAGTAGTAGCAAAGGCTAAATCTTTCAGATTATTGACCTTTTTTTCTGTTTCTTTTCTTCAAGATTTGTTTTAAAAAATACCTGAAGATGCTTGCTGATACATATCTTTTTTTTCATCTAATGTGCTTCAGTAGTCACAACACAATAATGTCTCATCTGTTTATAATATTTGGATATAGTTTTAGAGCATTGACTTGTACGCATCTTTTTTTACTTTAATTTGCTGTTGTTGCTACCAAACATGAAAACTTGTAAACCATTTAGCCCACAAATAATCATGTTCATATTACTGAGTCAATACTAATGATCATGCACTGCAATATTTTTTATTAATAGTCTTTGAATGTGATGATTTCAGCCATTTGCAGTGTGGGTTAGAGCTGAGAATAGCAAGTTGGGCACAATAGACTTGGTAACAAGTGCCTTGCACAATACTCCTATTTTTGGATCTATTTCAGGCTTTTGAGTAAAAGCTTTGAAGTGATCAACATTAATCACAGGACAAGAATGAGCTTGAAATGAGCTAGAAACTGTACCATGATTGGTGTGGACAGAGTGATAGGTTCCTTAATGATATTTATATTTGGTTTAAGCAGTAAGAGACAGATTAGGGTATGGAGAAATGGTGGAAAAATCAATGGGTACTTTAGCTTAGAAGTAGATGGTGACATTCCAGCCAATACATCATTAGTTTATATACAAGGCATGTCTTAGACTACAACATTCATGCTTAGTAGCTGGCGGCTTAGGAGGGTCTACCATATTTGATTAATCATTTTCTTCTAATATTATATACCTGCTTGAATTATTATGTACTAATAGTGTTGAGAAATAATTATTGTTTCTAATTATAATTAAGAGTTTTATTGAATAAGAACCTGCATATTGATAGAGGTGCATATGCAAAGAATCCTACAACTCATAGTTCTTGTTTGGTATACTACTCGGAAACTGTAAGGAGATGCAAAGAGGTGGTTGAAGTCGTAAGAAATTGTTCCAAAAAATTAAGTTTTGTGTAGTGGTATATTCGTATAGTAACAACTATAAGAATATATCAATTGTTGGAATGACTCAAATAGAGGTAGGATATTTAAAAAACAACTTAATAAGCAACACCTAGTTAATATTTACATGTCAGTATTACGTAATAGAATAAGTCAACTTTATCAACAAATTAGGTCGACACTTATGCATTTTATGAGAAAAAAAAAAGTAAATACGTGTTTTTCCTCCCCTCTTTAAAGGAGGCCAAACTCCTACAAAAGACATTGTGAATTTGTAAGAATCAAGTCAATAGAGGACCTGTATTAGATTTGTCATATTTAAGTAACCATTATATGCATTTTATCGAACTACTTAATATATTTTTTTCTTAAATTTTGCTTATATGGCATATCCTCTCATACAACACTTAAATTTTCAATTATCAAACATTGTGCAGTTGGCGACACATGTTGCATGAACGGGAAAAACGCTTTCGTTTGATCTCTGCTCAACACATACATGAGGAGAGATGAAAGTTTTAAATGTAAACAAATCTCAAATAAAAATTACTATAGATATGATAATAACAGGTTAAAAGTATCAACTACGAGTTTGCGTACTCTCTCCGAAATTCCATAGAATAAATTGAAAGAAAAACATTCACAAAGTTTCTATACCACATAATTACTAAAAAAAAATGTATTTGCACGTAAACAAAAGTTTTAATGTTAAGGTAACCATGCATGCATCCAAAAGGTAAAGCAAGTGATAATATGATTGGGTGTTTGAAGAAACATAACAGCTCAACAGTAGAGGTGGAGAAAGAAAGAAGCATATATAGCAGTGGTATGTATGGTATTAATAACAATCATGTAGTTGTAGATAGTTCCTATGCACATATATATATATAT
>JAYMTA010006237.1:0-10595 GCA_036897625.1 Pelargonium cotyledonis | reverse complement strand
TAAAAATCGAAAGCAAACTCCGAAAACCTTTTATTCAAGGGTAGACGAATCCCCAATTTGTAAAACTAGATCCATAATTTGAGAAGAAAAATATCATATAGCCCAGTAATGTATAACTGTGAACTACCCACCAATGCTAAAACAAATAATAACCTCATAATTGACACACTAAATCTAAAAATGAGTAAAAAAAAAAATATGCTAGTAATTAGCGATTCAGAGCCAATAAAGAGGACACATTTTTATTGAATAAAACATTTCAATCACTATCAATAAATTCCGTAATCTAGAAGCTATAAGGCAACGTTGTTTTTGCATCAAAATTCACAATTCATTCCAGTGCTTCCATTTCAAAAAGTTGAAGAACCCAATCCAATAGAAATCAAAAAAAGAAAAGAAGACTGAAACAAACATTTAAACAACCCATATCTGCGAACTGCAAGAACAGTGAATAAGAAAGATAAAGCAAGTACAGTAGCTCCACCTTTGTCGGACAATCGCGAGAATAGTTAATTGTTCTTTTAGTTTTGTCAGTTTTTATTAATTATGTCATTAGCCCACGGACAAATCGCATAACTGGCAAGCTAATCGGTCCGGGCCAACAATTATGAGGGCCATAAAAATACTGATCCGACAGTTAATTTCATGGACTGGGCTGATCTGGCCCACGAGCCAAAAGCCTATTTAACAGGTCTACAGTAACGCAACACTTTAAATAGGCTAAAAACCTATGAATTACATTTTACAAATAAATAACACCTATCTCCTTTTTTTAATGCAATAGCACCTATTTCTAATCAGATCGGAGTGTACAAATACACAATCAATATTTCGATCAGATTGAGCAATCAGTTGCTTATTTGAAATAAAAAAATACAGATGATTCACTATTCATCATGACATGGACAGAATTATAAGGCAAAGGAAGTTGTATTTAGGTAGAGGGAAAAATTCCAAATACCAATGGCAATATAAATTCTTAAATAAAGAAAATTCAACATACATGTAAAGATAACAAAAGGTAGTGATACTACTAGACCAAATAGAAAAAAGTCTGATTACTTGAACTGCAAAAAATAGGGCTCAAAGGCCTTCAAAACTTCCATCGTTCCGCAAGAACTTAGTTCATCCTCCTGATCATTTCATTAATGAAATCTTCACGGTTTCCAGCATCACCACCTTCAACGTAATGATTCCTCTTTTTCTTCATACCACCCAATGGTGCCTTGAGCTTGAAGGGCCAAAGGAAGTTGTTTGCCTCCTTGAAGTGGGGTCCAACAGTCAAAATCTCATGGACTAGGTCTTCAATACAGATAATCCCAAATTTACCCAACACCTGCAAATCTCAATCTATGTTAATAAAAGCTATATCAATGTATCAACTGCCATAGAACTCCTGTCAACATCACTAACCTGTTCAATAATGGCATTGTCTGTCAATGCAATTCTCTGCTTCTTCACCTTGCCATAACCTCTCTTGTAAATCAACTCCTTGACGCTCTTCAAGTTGGGGTACCTGGATACATTTAAGTTATATAAGACAGTGCACATGATGCAAAGATAGCCCAATCAATGATATATTTAGAAACAAAAGAATACAGCAAATGGGAAAAAAGAATAAATGCATACCCATATGTGACATAAGGTTCAACCCTGTGCAGCATATTCAAGGTGGCCTTGTTAACTTTCAAGAAGACCCCATTAAATATCTGAAACCAGAAAAGGCGCAAGCATATAAAAATCTAAAAAGTACATCAGAAACAAGGTGGCACAGAATCACAATGCGGTGTTCTGCAAAGCTGACACTATTGAGAGGTGTGAAAAATCTTCAACGATCCAACTAAACAAATTCAAAAATCCTATACGCATCACTGATGTGTGTTGCTATAGCAGTTAAAAAGTATGCGACTTTTGTAAGATTAGCATGCATAACAAAGACAAAGAGAAGAGAGCTAGGTTATCTATTTGGTTATCTATTTCAAGTTTCAACCATCCTGTAATTTTAAATTGACCTTTCTTTGAATAACAACATTCAGCTGCCAAAGCAATAAAAATAATGGATGCAAATATATTGTAAAACAGTAAACATATCTGGACTAGTCTTTTACTTATTTAAATGCATTATTTCCATTTACAAGCAAAGAATATCATATAAAACTAGCAGAGCCAGGAAGTATACCTGTCTTAAACGCAGGAGTTGCAGGATTTTCTTGCTCTTTGGGTCAATGGCATTGATACTGGAGAATGAACAAAATGCATAACAGATGTAAGCAAAAGCAGTCCTCAAACAAAAGCATCAAAGCAGCAACGATATAAACGCCAGTCACCGTACCCTCGGATCCTGACAATGAACAATAGCTTCGCTTCTGGGTTGACATAGAAGCCACCCTTCAACTTTGCCTCGCGCTTCAACTGGATGAGCAACTTTTGCTAGAAAAAAAGAAAGAAAAGTGAGCCAAAATGAATAACAGAATGGAAAGCAAAATTACTTAAAAAAATGACACACAGACACTTTTCAAGTACCTGAGAATCATACTCCTCGGCATACTGCTTAGCTCTCTTGAAAATCAATTTGCGGTTCTCAGCTCTCTTCGTCTTTGCTACTTCAAATTCCTGCTTCTTAGCCAATGCCCATTCCTCCTCCCGCTTACTCTTCTTCAAAACAGACTCCGGAATAACAGTTGCTCCCTTTACCACTTCACCCATTTCTCTGTACACCATTTTAAAACAAAATCACCAAAATGAGGAACCCAACAATTGACTTTGCCAGCTGTGTTTTGTATGAAGAAACACTCTGAAATCTGGAGTATTATTTACATTCCTTAATGACGATTTAGATATTATATATAGAGAGAGAGAATAATGTATCTAAGCCAATGTCTTTTTGGCTTAGCCTAAGCCAAACCAATGAGGCATTGCCACCTCATTAAAATCACTTGTACCCACCCAAGTGAATTGGTTGGGTGGGAGAGAAGCGAACCGCCCGGATGCAAGTTAGTTTAATGAGCTGTCTAACTCTTTATTGGTGGCTTAGTCTAAGCCAAAAATTAATTGGCTTAGATACATCAATCTATATATATATATTATAAGTGTGTGTTGTGTTTTGCGAATTTTTTTCATGTAATTACGGAACTATACATGTATCTGTGTGCATAGAAATAATTATCTGGCATTTTACCGGAACACATGAAAATAATTCAAAGACGGAAACACAAACTAATCTGCAGTACCAACCATTTTCTTGTTAATCAGAATAAGAAATATCAAACTACGACGTACAGCCTAATCTCTAGACTTGAGCGAGGAACTCAGGAACCAAGTGTACATAAATCACAAAATGAAACAGACATTTTTGATTATTTAGCCTCAGTTTTTCTGGCCAGCCAAACACAACCAATACGATAGAGAGGAGCGAAGAAACTTACCGGTGGTGGACGCCGGCGGCTGCTGAGATCTACGGAGATGGCGAGCTAGGGCTTCGCAACGCGCCTCAAAATCCAGAGGAAGACAGAGACGGCTTCGCTCTAATGTTATAAACCCTCGGTGCTTGTGAAATGACACAATTGACCTTGTTCAGTATAGAGCTGGTTGGGCCTTTTGTGTGTTACTGTATTAAGGCCAGCACACAAAAGATCTGGCCCAAATGAAGCCCAAACGCTAAATTTCGGTATTTTTTTTTTTTTAGGCAATCAAATTGTTGAATCTTCGTGCTTGACTGAGTACTTAGCGAACACCAGACGAAACCCTAGTTGCTAAAACCCCTTAGCCTCCCTCATTCCTTCGTTCCCGCCATCAAAAGCTGCTCTGAAGCGAGAACAGCTCCCGTATGCCCCAAACCCTAACAGTTGCTGCTAACCTGAACCCTTCCCTTATCGCCTTCAAGCCTCGTCAAGTCCTTCTCGCAAACGCTGCCATGACCAAGACCAAGGCCAACCACAAAATTCTTATTCTCAGCTCCCTGGCCCAGTACCTGGAGCGCAGCGGCTTCTCCAAAACCCTCAAAAAGTTCATATCCGAAGTTCAAATTGAGGTAATTATGCCTGCCTCTGTCTTTCGGAGAAAAATGATGCATATATATGAATCTGGTTGGGTCAAATTCATGAAATTGTTAACTGTTACCTAAGCACTTTGTTGAATTTGACATATGATTCTATGGCAACAAAGTGCATTGCAGTGTTTGAAAGATGTATTTGTTTACCTTAAATAAATTATGTATCAACATGGGTTTCTCAAGTACATTGAGATGTCAGGACTTGGTAGACAAAACATTGCAGGATTTAACAATGCATTTCTGCATACGAACAAGTATAAAATCCATTTTTTTATACTTTAAAGTTCTAAAGAAAGTTATTTGGTTTGTTCTTATATAAGGCATGTTAGTGATTGTCTTCATTTCATGCTCATGCTCTCTTTCTTGGTGCAGAAGGACAGTCTAAAGGGTTCCGCGCCAGATTTGGAAAAAATATACAAGAAGTATTTTGAGTCGTGGTAGGATGAAGATTCCTCACTCATATATTCTTATATGCAAGATGTTTGTTAAGGCACACTAATTAATGATTTAACATGCTCATCATTTTCAACACTTGTGTAATATATATTTGAGGGCCATTTTGATGTGCATTAAAGTTCAAACTCATAAAGATTCTAGTCACCTTCATGGAGTCGGATGTTTTCTTGACATTATAGCATACAGTAAAAACTCATATATTTATCCCTTCATTTTGCCTCGGTCATTGCCTTTTATAATGTAATGACATTTAATAGTTTTTTTTTTCTATTACAATTTAAGAGTGAACAACTTCCACAGTGAAGTCTATGTGGTTTTTGTCTTTGACTATGGATGAATAATACACTGGATGAAGTTGGCAATAAAGTTGTTGTTTCACAATAGATATATTGTAACTGGTTAATCGAGGCGTTCGAGTATTCATTCTTGTAAATTGAAACCCACAGCAAACTACTAATGGTGTTGGAAGTGCACTTTTTTAAACTTTGTTTGATTGCCCTTCAATTCTATAGTTTTTATGACCTTAAAGCTTCCTAGAATATAGTTTTGAAATTATCACAAAGAACTTGTGTCAAATAGCCTCTCATGTTGACGGTTTAAGCAATCACTTAACTGTTTGGAGGTTGTTACAGTTAGATTTTATTTTCAGCTGGTTCCTAATCAGTATCACACCCTCTAATTCATCAAGAGCTCCTGTCCTGAACATCCCTTTATTTGCTCTTCCCTGCTCTTTTATGCAAGACTCTCTTCAATTTATTGTTTTTCTATTTTAAACTTAAGCATTGAATTTGGTTTATGTTTCTCATGTTGCTGGAGCCTGTGTATTGTGCAGTGATTACAATGCGAATGCCATCAGCCAGAAAGAGCAAGGTAAGCTGAAGGGTTTCTTTTATGTAAAGGTTCTAGTGGGACATTCGAAAATTGACGTAAATTCACCTTTATTTGTTTAGATTCATCTGTAGAGTTCACTGAGTTTTTATAATTTAATTTCTGTAAAATTACTAATTACAGACCTTATTCTACATCTGATGGTAAATCACAGTTACCCAGACAAAAACAGATGGAGATGACGCCGTTATCAAGGAAAAGAAGAAAAAGAATGATTCTGATGAACATGCTTCAGTTGATCAATCTAACATAGCTGATACTAAGAAATTGGATGAAATGACCACAAATGGTTCAGCCTCTGGATTGAACGTAAAGTCTAAAGAAAAGAAGAAAAGCAAAAAGAGCTCTGATTCTCTTGATCTAAGAACTGAACAAGTCAGCTTGGAAGTGTGCAAGGAGCCTTCTGATAAAGTTACAAGTGAATTACAGTTGGAAGAGCCCAATAAGAAAGACAAGGAAAAAAAGAAAAAGAAAAGCACGGCGGTACCTGAATCTTTAGGTGATAATGTAGAAAATCAAATTGTAACAGATAGCAAATGTGTCTCCAAGTCTGAGAAAGAGAATAAATCTAAGGATAAGAAGAAAAAGAAAAATAAGGTGGCTTCTGGTTCAATTGTTGACACCTCCAAGGATGATATGAAGACATCAGAAGTTGATGGGGCTACTGAGGAGAGTCAAGAGACTAAAGCTTCCAAGAAAAGAAAAAGATCTGCTTCTGAAGAAAATGGCGCAAAAACTGGTGAAGAAAATACAAAGGAAAATGGTCACGTCGGTGCTGATGAAACAAAAAAGACACCCATGAAGGAAAATGGAAACATTGATAAAAGTGAAGGGAAATACTCGAAGAAGCAACGCATTGGTTCAGCAGAGGTATGGTATGCTTTGCCAGTGAAGGTTACTTTGGCCTTTTGGCTATCAGTTCATGCTTT
Source organism: Pelargonium cotyledonis (assembly GCA_036897625.1). Classification (NCBI taxonomy): domain Eukaryota; kingdom Viridiplantae; phylum Streptophyta; class Magnoliopsida; order Geraniales; family Geraniaceae; genus Pelargonium; species Pelargonium cotyledonis. The sequence goes on along the minus strand of JAYMTA010006237.1, from coordinate 4,271 downwards.
ATTAGTTTTTCGAATTGCCAATTTACAACTTAGAAAAATATATGCTGATTGATCACTAAATTTTAGATTGGTTCTGTTGTATAAAAAAGGAGTCTTTAAAGAAGTTGTTTAACTTCTCAATATTTTCATGTAAAGTATTATTTTAGGTTGAGGTTGTCACATGCTTTTGGTTTCATAATTTCTTTTCCTTTCTGGGTTTGTGCTCAACATGATACTTCGTCCTAATAGTACCACTTTTCAGTTTGATCATACCTTTGCTTTGCTGTGAACTTTATGTTCAATTGTTCATTCATTTTCTTTACCCTGTAATAGTTTTGTGCTTACCCCTCTGACTGATAGTTTTGATAACATAATATTTCTGTTTGTTTCTTTTTTGTTCTTGTGGTGAACCATGTTATGATGATAGTTGCAATGTCACCTACAGATGTGATTATATCGCCATTAGCGCAAATTGATTTCTCTTTCTTCTATGCAAGACACACATAATGGATTGGTTTGGCTTTTAAAGATTGAGGTGCAACGTTTCTTACATTCCTATGAATCTTAATGTGAAATTCATAATGATGAGAATCCTTATTTGCAGCCAACCTCTTTGAAAGCATTTCAGAGGGTGAAGCTCGACGAGATTGTTTTTACTGATGAGAGGCTTCAAGATAATTCTTACTGGGCAAAGGTTTGCTTGCTTACTCTTATTTACATTTTTGTTATTCTTCAGAATAAATTTGTAATATATATGAACACATTATGGACTTTTTATGCTGTAAATTTCTTTGCAGGATGGTGCAGAGACTGGTTATGGTGCAAAAGCGCAAGAAGTTCTTGGTCAAGTTAGAGGAAGGTAGGATATACGGCTTTCATATGTGTATTTGCATGCTATAGTAAATAACTCTTATTTTGCTCATGATGCCATCTTAAGTAAAAAATTGATATTTGTGTATTTTTATAAAATAAATAGATGTGTAGTATGAATCTTATGTTTACCTTCATACTTCCTATAAACTATATTAGCAAGAACATTGGTGATATAATCGCCTGTTTTAATGTTTGCCACTTGATTTTTGCTGCTGATAATAATTCACGAGTTAAACAAAATGCCCAAAAGAGCATAGGTGTAGTGTGGAATTGGCATATTTTTGGTTGAATCTGTATGTATATAGCCTAGAATCTAAATTACCTTTGTGTGAGGCTATCATTTATTAAGAACAGCGAGACTTGGAGTATGTTTTGGTATATTTTATAGTTTTCAGCCAAGGGGTTTTCTATATTGCATCTCTGTTGTGTAGTGTATGCATTGCGAGAATACCTGACATGGCATTGGTTTAAACCTTTCCAATGACTGAAGTGGGCTTTTGTATTGCATGCATGTGCTTCATCAAGAAAGAGGCAGATTAGCAAGCTTTAATGCATCGACAATTTTGTTATAGTTTAAGATAATAAATAATATAGAAACATGACATATTGGATGATGTTTGCACCTTTACACCCTCCGGGCTCTTCACTTATTTTTTGAATTGCTGTTGGAAGAGAGGAACCTAATCTGTGTCTCTGGCAGGGATTTTCGGCATGAGAAGACAAAGAAGAAGCGCGGAAGCTACAGAGGAGGCAATATTGATCTAGAATCCCACTCAGTGAAATTCAATTACTCTGATGAGGAATGACCGGTAGGCGGTAGCTGTTTGGTTCTTTTGTCTCAACTTCACTATTTTGATCGGACAAACTGTTATCGCAATTCTTGTGTGGAGTTGGGAATTCTATCCCGATTGTTCTGAACGCAGAAACCAATTTTTGAGTATTTACAAAATAGAGTGAGTTAACTTAATGATTTATGAATATTTGTTGAAACAGTGCAAGGATTAGCCTACATTGTTGTTTCTTGTTCTACATATGTATGTGATAACAAGTGGCCCAAGGTTTTGAATTGTTCCTTGGTATAAGCTTCTTCTTTTTTTTTTTAATTTCTGGCATATTTTGTGACAATAATATGCAGAATATTTGTGGGATGTCATATGTTATCTACTAAAATCCTTAAAAATTCGACCAATGGAAATAATGGGCCTATAGTCTCTTTAGAACTTTGATATTGTCTACTCCTTTTTAATCAATCTGATTATGACTCCATTAGATAAAGTTAAAATGCGTTTAACAACTTTTACTTTAGTGTTGCATGCAATATTGTCTCTCCGGCATGATCTGGTTAATTTTGTGAATACCTCGTACTACATCAGTCATTTTATCAATCGAAGAGACAACCTAGTCCACATTTATAAATTGTTATATGCCTTTTTTTCTTTGAAGATGAAAAATAAAATATTAGAAAAAGAAAAAGAAGTGTTGGTTGATAATGACCTGGGAGAGATGGAATCCAATAAAATTTAGTGATACAATTGTATATGCATGATGAAACTATTGGTGCGTCCACTTGGCAATAACTACAATTTTTAGTTGACCTCTACAACGATCAATAGAATTTATCAAACCAACGGCTTTTAAAAAAAAGAAAAGAAAACAACAACAACATGGTACAATTAAGTTTGCACACTCTGTTCTCTCCTCTCTAAACTTTAGCCGACTTCTTTAGTTCTTCGTCTAAATTTTTTTTCTTCAACCATCGTTGGTCTTTTTATATCAGCGGTTGTTCAATTTTTTTGTATTTGTATTACTTATTGAATAAACATATATTCAACTTGATTAAATTTGTTTTTTTTGTTGAATTTATCATCACGGTTCTCCGTATTCGACCTGCTTTCAGACACCGTATTATCATCCTCACATTCATTTTATGCCAGTTGTGATAATATGTTTAGTACGAGTAAAGTGACTCTTTTCATGTTTTCTTGTTTTGAATCGTATTTTAGTAACTTTGTTAGTTTTTAATTTAGTTTGTCTTTTATCGTTAGAAGTTCTTGCTTGTAGGTTATATTTTTTCATTATGAATATGAGTGTTTTGCTTGAGGTACTGTTGCGGGTCATAAGATAAGGAGAGTAAGAGCAAGTTTGCTTTTCCACTATTACAGTATAGATTTCAACCATGTGACAGTTGGTCGTTCAGATGAACATTCGAGATCTGCGAATCAAGTTATTGTAGTATTTGGTTCTATGTCATGTCTTTTCATAATTGAATTTGTAAGTCACTATTATTCTTAATTTAATGATATTAATATTTCCTTCAAAAAAAATTGCACACTATGTTTTTATTTTCATAAAAAAAACTAACAATTTATTATTTCAAATCAAACGATAAAAAGACAATATGAAACTAGAGACTTGAAGACCAACTCATCTATAGACAAATTTGTCAAATAGATCGAAAACCTACTAACTTGTAGGTCAGTCGGTTCACAAACTAATCCGCAAACAAAAAATCAACACTACCAAATTGAACAATAATGACTAAAATATCTTGAATAATCAAAACAAGATACCACAATTTGATATATGCAAATTTAAGAGATTGTCGTTGCTCTGAGAATCAAGAGAAACCGTAGCCGTACGAAAATCTTAGCTGACTCGCAGCTATAGCTGTTTTCCGTTACCCGACTCTCAATATGGTTGAGGAAAAAAAGAGCGGCATAAATCCTAATTCCTCTTCAGAGTTTTGAATTAATTGTAACACTATAATTTACTTAGTTTTTCTCTTTCATAAAAGTTATATTTTGTTCAAACTGGAAAGTGTTGGAGGTCAATGTTAATATTGATATAGTTCATCGGTAGCTAACAATATGGACAACGAATCTAAATGAGTTGGGGAAAAATTCACGTATTTTTGTCAGACAATTTTTGGTCTCTCCTAACATGTTTCGATACTTTGTTAGAAAAGTATGAACCGATAAAAAATTACAAACTATGAACTCATGAGTTTTTTTATCCGGCATGTATAGACTCGTGGCCTGAATCGAAAATTTATGCCTCGTAGTGATCATAGTACACCAATGATTCTAATGTCATTCTCAATTCTCATTTCAATTCAATTTCAATGGACATGGTTCTTTAGTACTATTGCGCTCCTTCCAGGAAATTTCCTTCCCTTAATTATAGAAGACATTTCCAAATCTTTTAGTAGCTAGAAACTAGTGCATTTTATAGGGCGAATACAAATTTAGAATAAGTAGCATCTTTCAACTATTTTTTTTAGGATTAATTACTCCGGCGGTACATGTACTATCATTAATGAACCGAAATGGTCTCTCAACTTTAAAATGGATCGTATTAATTCCTGTAGTATCAAAAAGTGAACTCAAATGGTCCTGCCGTCAAGTTCCGTCCATATTACC
>JAYMTA010006236.1:0-10597 GCA_036897625.1 Pelargonium cotyledonis | reverse complement strand
CCTCCTCTGCCCGTGCTCGCCGCCGGAGTCGACCCAGATCCAGATCGGAGAAGCCAGACCCAGATCGGACCTGTGAGAGAGAGAGAGAGGGACGCTGTCGCCGACGGTGAGGGCTTGCCGGAGAAGGAGGGCGACTTGCATCGTTCTCTTTCTTTTTTCATTTTTTCATTTTTTTTATTTTTTTATTTTTTTTATTTTTTTAATATTTAAGGCTTAAGGGTTTGTTTGGTTTCATTTTTTTAAGTTTGAGTGTATTTTGGTCTTTTTGACCCATCAGACGGAAAAATGGATGGAAAAATGGCGTGTAAAAATGTGGCAATCTTCAGGGGGAATAAAAGTTACATCATGATCTTTAGAGGAGATATGTGTAATAAGCCTATCTAATAGGGAAGATACGTGTAATTTTTTCTACATATATAACTATTCTTACAGTCAGTTAATGAAACTATTATATCATAGAAATTAATAAATATATGGTAACTTCATAATAATTTGATTAAATTAAACTTCATGTAACTGGAAGAATCATGTGCTCTTTTTTTCCGATCTAATTCATGGTGTTTCTGAGCGGATCCATAAACTCACGGTTAACATTTTTAAGCTGTTTTACTACACTCAAATTAATCATCACTCAAGAATAAGTCGTATAATTAAAGTTAATCTCTCTCTCCAAAGATGTGATCTTTGTGATAAAAGTAAATAACTTAACGTGTTGAACCGATCAATGTGCAACCTAATGGACAAATGATCAATTCAACCACTAATCTCATTTTTAAAATCATTATGTAAAACAAGGTCAAAATTTGTTGCTAGAATTTCATCACATAAGCTTACACAGGGCACTATTTATGTACAGAATTTTAGCACTGTTGGACAAAAAATGGGTGCAGAAAAATATAATTTTTTTTTTTTTGAAACAATTAGAAAAATATATTTGTTTATAAAAAATATCACTAATTTAATTTTTATAACATTTACATGATAATTTAGAACAATTTTCATTGTCGTTTGTATCTATAATCGAACATTTATTGTGTATGTGAACTTTATATTTGTCATATTTTTGCATCATATATAAATGCCATGCATGCTTTTGGCTGTTTATCAGGATTATGGGTAAGAAAATAATGATTTCATAATAAAAATTCGTTACCAAACTATATACTAGTTGTCCATGTACTAGTTACTAGTTCTGTTTGCTCGTACCATATAGCATCATTCAACTGATGATGTGCTATGCTATGCTATGCATATTCAATGCTATTACTGCAAAAGGTTTTCATTAGATCAACCAAATGGTACTCTTCTTACCTACTCATACGTACTTATTAAATTATATATAACTATAAACTCAAGTAAAAAAACAAAAGATTATATATGTGAATTATAAGATGATACAATAAATAGCATGTGCCTTTTTCTATATATCCACTCATCACTTTTCTCTCGACATATACCATGTGATTATTGAGTTGATCCGTATACTCGCAGTTGACACGTTTAAGTCGTTTTATCACACTCAAACTAATTTTCATTCATGTTTTGTTCATAGTTAAAGTCTTCACTTATGATAGTTCTTTGGAGATCGAACGCAAGCGCTTTTTCCACTCACATATATTATATTGCCAACTATATTATTACAAAAAGTAAAACAACAATAAACAATAAAAATTAGAATGGGAAATAGTAACGTTTTCCAAGAATCTCCGAGGAACTATCATAAGTTTACATTAGAAAAACTGAAGGTGTGGGCGGTGATGCTCCTTTAAAGCTAAAGCCTATTGCCCATTTTGGGGACCTCTCTCAATTCTCAATCCTCAATCCTCAAAATTCTCTTTTGTTTATTTATTGATTAATATTATTATTTAATTTACAAGACTTAGTGAAGAAAAAAGGACCTTACTCTCATGCTCTTCTATATATGGTTAATCATATCATATCCAGAGCCATAATAAAGTTTCATCTTTTTGTTTTCCTTTTAACATTAATAATGATAATTAGGGTTTCTCAACAGTTATTGTATAGTAGTAGTAGCTATGGATATGTAGATTTGGGACCACAGTACACAGTGTACAGTACTACACACAGTAGCATAGCTTATAGTTGTAGCTAGCTAGCTAGCTAGAGCTTGGAGAAGAGACACTCCAAACCCAACCAGACAACCATCCAGATCCAGTTGGAGTTCGAGTTGGAGTTGGAGTTGGCTATATACTTCTCTTTAATTTGTTCTATCTAGTCCCTACCTAACTAGACTGCACTACTAGTACTTGCTCTTTTCTTTTCTCTCTTCCCCTCCTCCATCCCTCTAATTATATGTCATGTTTCTCCTCATCAATTCTACACATACATGCATGTTTATCTTCACCAGCAAACAAAATGCTTTGCAGCACTTCACATTTGGAGGATTAGTGGTCCTGAGGGGTGGTGGGGGATGGAGGGATGGATGGGTAATTATTGCAAGGGAAACAATAACCAAATTTTAATGAGAGGTGACGTGCGCGTCAGACTCATGTATGTATGGTCCCGTGTGGACCAGATAATAGTTATGTATCATGGCGTTTGATTATTATTTTCAGATAATAGTTATGTATCATGGCGTTTGATTATTATTTCTCAATTATTTAACAGTCAACACTATATCATGGCGTTTGATCATTATTTCTCAATTATTCAACAGTCTAACATTGTTTCGCGAGAGACACATCTGATTCAGCATATCGATACACACTGAAAACAACAATCTGAGATTAGTCTCGTGAATAAAAATCAATTCGTCACATGGACGGGTCGCTCTCCATACTCTTATGGATAGTGCGGTTTGCATGCTCCCATGATATGATGGGAACACCTCTCATGTAATATGAATCACACACACTACAAAAAGTACTCCTATAGCTACAAGCAAGAGTCATCACAACTAGATGTGTAGGTACGTATACATATACGTACAATTATACGTGTATATATATAAATATATGTAGGGCCCACTTGGCCCCATATGTAAGGAGAAGGGGGACATAAAGAGATGTATAAATCTAAGAAGCAGAAGAGCAGGAAAGGAAGCATGAGCAGGTTAGCTAAAAAGGAATTAAGCAGTGATGTGCGAGAAAACCCAAACAATTCCTTTCAAAGTATTTATATATGATCACAGCACAGCCACCGTGGGTGGTGGAGGGAGTGGGCTGCGACACCGGCTGCTGCGGCGGCAGCGACAGGCCAGACCTGACGGAGGAGCAGGAGCGGAAGAAGAAGAGGAAGCAGAGCAGTTGTTTTGGTTGTTCAACACTCAAGCCCCCACACTAGACAGTAGAGACTAGTACTAGACTAGTAGTATTAGGAGTAGCCTACGTACTGTTTCTTCTCAGAAACCGTTGAGACTCTCTGCCTCTTTTGTCCCTTTCACATTTTACTGCCTTTTTTTAATGTCCATAATGCCCTTTTCTTTTGTTTTGTTTTGGCAAATTTTTTTGTATCCATAGTAACTGCACCTGTTTTGCTTGCTCCTATGGTAGGTGTCAAATTTTGGGTGGAATAATTATCCTAGTGAAAGTATAAAAAAACAGAATATGTAAAATAAAAAGGGAGATTTACTATATCTATTGGTTTATAGTTTTGAATTTTGATGTGTTATAGTTGCTATGGAAGAGATTGTCTATCACAAACTATTCCCTCACAAATGTGCCAAAGATTTTTAAGAACACAAGAAAAGTTGCAACAAGACGTCAAATGCAGATAGTTCGATCTCAAAGGTCGACCAAAGAGTTTGTTTTGTTGATCTCCAGACGACGGCCTTGTCACCAATGGTAACAACATGTCATTTGTAGGTTACCTAACTTGCAACGCTGAAACTTTCATGAATCATTGAGGATCATAATGTAGTAGTCCAAGAGAATCAGTTATTGTCAAGTGTTTTTTTATAACTTTTTTATTTTCCTAATTTAAAAAACTTGGTGATCGAATATGAAATATAAGCCGGCTGAAAATAATTATCCAAATGCACTAAAGCTCCATTGATATGAAAATAGTTTAGTTGAGCTACAAGTATATATATCATTCTATACTTTGTGTTAAAAGAGTCTCTAATGTTCCTATAACCAAACTTCTTCATTACAAGATAGTTTAATGGTGATTGGTAGTAGGAGTAATAAATATTTTGGTTTGTTGGTAAAAACAAGATAGATGACAATGACTTAAATTGGAGACAGTATCTGTTGATTTTTGTTGGCCTTTATACTTACAAGGCAATGCCATTTCACTCTTTTTTACATTCTTCATTGGTACATATAGAATTTCACTTTGAAAAAGTTATTCAAAATTAAAGGTTGTGTTTGCTAAAAAAAACATAAGATGTGATCCTATTGAGGGCTGTTTGGAACCACAGAAGAAAAGTCATCTGATCAACCAGAACCCACTAAATGCCTCATTCATGCTTGGCTTCTTATTGTTTCAAAGTTATTGCTATTCATTGAAATAAATTAAAAATTATGGGCTCAATACATTTTATTTTATTTACAATTCACAGCATTTAATGATTCCCAAAAGATGTAGACATGATTAATTGTTTGATACACTGCAGATAAATAGTTTACACATGAGGGAAATCGAATTTGGTTTTAGTCTAAAGACTCAAATCTTTAATGAACTACTCAACTACATTTGTGATTAGGATTGATTTTTATTTTTTAAACTTCTCTAGAAAAATAGAGAGTTGATACAATAAAGTTGAAATAGTTAGACATAAAATATCATATTGAGTTTGAGAAATGTAATGGTTTATTTGAGTATTTGTAATTGTATAGACTTGAGGTGACTATTAATTCATGTTAAATATATAATATTTGGTTCAAAATAAGTGTTTTTTTAACTTTTTTTATTTTTGAAAAAAATTGTAAAAAAATTATTTAGTGTAATATATTTACTCTTGTGTGCTTCCTTTTCATTTTTAACTCATATTCTTTCTATTTTTCTAATATGATACAATGACACACTTTAATAATAATCTCTCACAAAATCAATTTCTCAGAAGACGCCGATGCATGCATCATGACCATAAGGAAAACTCAATACCTCTTATTCATATTTCACAAGAAGCATCATAGGCACCAAAAAGAGTCTTACACCTCTCCATCATACATCGCTTCGAAAAGTCTTCGTCTCACCATGTCATCTACTAGACTCTTTGTTTTGCTGATCACCTCCAAATTTCTCCGTCTCACCGGGTCACCCTCAAGGTCCCCACATCACTTGTTCACCTGCAAGACTTTTTGGCTGTTGGGTTGCCTCCAATGGTTGATGCCAGGTCACCACCCAGGCTCTCTACCATGCTAGGACACTACTTCAATACTTGAAGTGTTATGTGCTCCTTGTCCTAGTGTCTCGATTTTGTGACATGGTGGTTGCAGGGCTTGATGAAGCTCCCGATCTCATCATTCGCATGAATACGACACTCTTGAGAGAATAAAATTCCAACCCCTAAAAAGGCACGAAGCAAACCCAACTTGGCCAACAACCAATTACATTTAACATGTGTCAAAATTTGATTTGTAAATATAAATACTCATCATTATTAAAAAAAAAAAAGAGATTGAAACTCTCTCCTTATAATTGTCTTTAGAATACTCTCTTAAAACCTCCTTAACAATGTGTGGTTTAAATTATAGAAACCTCCCAACAACCCGAGTGCATCACTAATTCTATTCTTGATACATTTTTAATATTTGTTAATTAATAGCAAATAGCAATAGCATTGTACTAATTTGTCCGCATAGTTATGGGTACAAATTTTTTGAAGTGTCAATGATTAATTACGATGTCATAAAGATTACATATTAGATGTTAATTAATATGCTGCTTAATAATTGTTCCGATTGGGCTATTAAAATGTGTGATGAATGAAAGATCCGTCATTTTAAAAATGTGATCTAAATTATTAAAAGTTGTGAGTGAGCAAAAAGATTTAAGCGATCTTATTTAAAATTGTAAAACTCAAAATTAACTTTCTAATATTTTTATTTTCATCACCTTCTGTATATATATTACAACTCGATTACAAGCAACAAACATGCACAAAATTAATAGTTCGTTTTCCAACCACAAAGTGTGATTAACGAAAGATTCTATAACACGAATATGCCAACTATATCATACAATATTAAATGTAACTCTCATACATAGCTAAGCTAGCTTTAGGGTTTTGTACCATAAATTAGGAATTGAACCATACTTGGGTAATTATTTTCCAAGGCTATTGATTAACAAAATGTTCCACATAAGAGACAAACTCTATTTAATGTTGTTTTGTGAAGATTGTGCTTGCATCAGTCTATGATGGAACATTGAGTCCTATATAACAAAAGATATGACACATATCTATTCACATTTTCTCTTTTTAGGGCACTCCTTAGGGACTACACATTCTCTCTAATATTGACAATGTAATTATATCAAACTCACTAGTGGCTAACAAACCCAATTTTTCCATTACTTTAAATAACAATATTGACTATGAACAAGAAGAGAAACAACATTAGAGAATTATTCCTACAAAAACTAGTACACAACTATGGCAAGTTCAAAATTAGAATTTTTCAACCAAGGAGAATTAGAATAATTTTTAATGCCAAAAACAAAAGCCTCAAAATTAATTTGGCTATGCACTAACTACAATTCTATGTATAGCTAGAGTCCTTTTAATTTATACCGTCCTTTAAATAATAAAAAAAGCTAATTGTCTGAATGTTGGGCTCTTATTTATTTGAATAATTTTGTTCAATGGGCCATGTCCAGCCCAAAATATGAAGTTTTTATATTTAATAAGCCCACACAAGCCCAGGCCAACTCAATGGCCCAATTATGTGTACTGAGGCATCAACTTGTCATCAAAATCACGTCATATGATTTGTTAAATATAAGCGTTTCAAAACAAATTTATGAACTTCTATGAAATATAGAAATAGAGTTTTTCAATATATGGAGTGTCATGTAGAATTTGTGTCTAAAATTAAGGAGAATATGTTTAGTATTTTTGGTCAATTTAAGGAGCAACTTCAGTTACGTGCCTTGTATTAAACTAAATGAATCTGGGAGATATAACAATCTCGCAGTTTTAAAGTTGTTATGGAAATAATAAGAAAGAACAACTTTGATTGACTTGATTATAAAATAATATTGAATTGTTACTCTAAAATCGACTATGATCGACCTAATTTTAATTTAAACTATGGTACCAGCGATTGCAAAGCATGCTTTAAATTTATAATTGGACATTTTGATATTCTAGAACGACTAGTTTTTAGAAGAAAAAAGGTGTTGTTTCTTTTTCCCCACTTCTCCACTTCTGTTGAGATCTAAAAAGTATTATTCAGTAAAGTCAACAAAGAATTTCACGGCTCTTTCTCTTCATGTCACTATATATACACTTTATACCACAAAAAATGTAGAGAAAAGAAGGAAGAAAAGAAAGTGAAAGAGGTTGTGGCATATAGCTAATTTCCACAGATTAATGCTTCTGTGTTGTGGTCCAACCTAGAGGCCAATTATTTGGATCCGAATATACGGACATCTAAGATACGAATTTAATTTTGTTCAATTTTATTCGATTAAACTATTTTTTAGGTTAGATCTAATTCTTTTTATTTCATATAAGTTTTGAATAGGAGGATAAATTTACAAAAATTCACAAATTTTACACTAAAAATTAAAACTTACTCCAACCAATAGTTAGAAGCTTGAACGACCTTGAAGCTCTTTTAAATTTAATTTTTTTCATATAAATTTTGAATCGAAGCGGATAAATTTACAAAGATTCATATATTTTACGTTAAAATGTAAGACTCATTCCAACCCACGGTTAGAAGCTTGAACGACCTTGAACCTATTTTAGATCGAATTCGTGTTAAGTTTTATCAACTCAAATACTGTTAAGTTTTAATTGGAAAAACTAAATATAATGGTGCAAATGAAATCTTGCTAATAAGTTTGATCTTTTAGTATGAGAACCTCAATCCATTATATGTAGCCCATTCTTGAAATTTAGCATGATATCAGTGCTGGTTTTGATCCATATTTGGCTCAAAGGTGACCCGTTTATGTTGCCTCTTCTTGTGGACTCCGGACCACTTGCAGATGGATATGTCTGCAACGGTTTACGTGTGGAAGAAAAATGTATACACGTGAGGGGAAGTGCCGATTATAAACTCATAATTGTGCACGTGTCGACTCGCACGTGAGAGATGTGTTGAATTGACTTTGCGCGCGCACACACACAAGATATCAGTAATTGATGTCTAATAAATATCTTTATACATACACACAAGATATCAGTAATTGATGTCTAATAAATATCTTTATATATAGCAGTAATTGCTATCCAACAACTTACTGAAATTACTACCAAAACAGGGAAGAACCAACCGGAGCACCTACCCATCGCATTCAAATTCCTCCCCCAAACTACAATCCAACGCCCATTTGCACCCAAAAACCAAATATGCATGTCCCTCATTTATTATGGTCACCATGCCTCAATATTACTCATGTGATAAAGGGAAAGTTAATTGAAAAATCATTTACTACATAATTGGACATTGTCATAAACGTTTTTCTTTGATTTTTCCTTTCTTTACAAATATAAATAATACACAATTGGAAATTATTATAAACATTTTTTTGTTTTATCGGAAAGTTTTTTTTTTTTTTTTTTTAACCATGGGGGTCCTGAGCAGGCTCGCACTTTCGCGATAGACACTTCTAAGCTATTTGAGCATACCCATACTAATCATCGTTCGAGACTTGATCAGAGAGTTAAATGTTTCTCACTTCTCCCTCACAGGTGTGTTGAATGATGATCGAACTTGAGAAAAAAGTTTCTACGTAAATATTGATGAATATTGTGTGCTCAAGGTATCAAACACTTAATAAACGGTGTGGCTCCCACGAGGAATTTATATCACATTTTCTATTAAACTGTCATACTTCACACGCGGAATTGATGGCTCCAACCAGAGTTGGGTTCGGTGGTTGCAAGTAGTTGCTTTCTGGCAGAATGCTTAGAAGATAATATTCAATTAGGTAAAGATGATGTGTTTGCTAGAAACATGAGCTCTTTGAAAATTTTGTAATGTATTGGTTAGGAAAAAGATATGGTATGAGGTAAGAGAGACCTTGGCTTTGGGTTCATTTTTTTAACCCGACTTTGAGTTCATTAGTTAGGTTGGGATGGAGAGTGGCTACATCGTGGGAGGGAATGAGGAAAGGAGGCTCAAACTTGGGCTGTTGAGTTTATTTAACTTCGATTAAAAAGGGTAATCACATTTGATAATCAAGTTTAAATTTTTTTGTTTGATGTTAAATACTTCTTATTCTTTCAGTTACAAACCAAATCCTCTCTTTAATTTATTTCATCTCAACAGCGACAAAAAGTTATTAAAGATGTTTGTGGTGACACTATTCTCTCTCTCCTCTGCATGCGCTAAAGCACTCTTACCTAAACCGCAACAATTGAATTTTCATGACCATGATTACAACAACTTTTCTCTCAGCAGTTTTGAAACTAATTCCTCGTATTAAACAAGTAACTGTTTTCAGTTTTATCTATGGACAAATTCATCAAATTAATGGCTTAATACGAAGTGTTACTATTTTTTTCATTGGCAAATAAATCTTTGGGCTCTCATTAAATCCATTAAAAGAGGATAAGGAGAATAAGTGTTTTTCTCGTGCTCATCCCTCTTTGGAATAAAATCAAAGTACCAATAACACAAATAAATCTCCACAAAATCAAATATTGATATTCCAAAGAAATCTTGGCAACACAATAATACACAGTAATATTCTTTTCCTCTATTGTTATATGCTCCAACACACTTTCTCGTTCGCCACGTCACCCATCTCTTCAACTGGACTGGACGCATGTCCTGACAAGTCAAAAGCTTCCAAACCACCACTCAAACCACTCCACGTGGCAACCAAACCATCCAACTTCCTACGTATCGCCATGTGATTGCAGGAGTCATAAGAGAGCTCCCAGTTCAGCTGAACTCGGCTCGGTTCGGTTCCAAACCAGTACTGTACCAAACAATCCAACTACAGTACTAGTTAAAAAAAATATGGCGAGCGCGTGAGATTGAAACCTGAGCACTGGGAGTGGGGTTCTGTGTGATTCGCTGTGTTGTCTTTTATAAAAGGAAAAACATCTCCAGAAGTCCTTGAACTTTCACGTTTGTTCACATATAGTTTCTGAACTTTAAATTGTTTCGTAATACTTCAAAAACAAAAATTTTGTTCCGCCATAGTTTTTACTGTCAAGTTCTTAACAGATTTCATTAACTAGCGCTGACATAACATTAAAAAAATATTATTTAAAATATAAATAACCAAAATTACTATTTTACCCTTATTTGTTTATCAAATTTATAAATATTTCACTCAATCGTTTTTCTCTCTCCTCTCCAACCGAGCTCGCCTGAACTGTCGGACCGGGAGCGATTCCAGCTAGACCCCGACGCCGAACCAGATCGGCGTTGAGAGATGGAGAGGGAGAGGGAGAGGAATACATATCTCTAATTGTATTCTTCAATCTCTTCTGGATTCTCTTCAA
>JAYMTA010006235.1:0-10598 GCA_036897625.1 Pelargonium cotyledonis | reverse complement strand
TGGCCCTGGCTAATTCACCATTTTTATTTATTTTATTTTATTTTATTTTATTGTATAATTATTAAATAAAGCTGTGGGTTTGGGCCTTGACATGCCCCACTGTCTTTGTTTTCTGCTCATTTCATGTCAACCTCCACTTCCCCACCCACTTTCTGCTCTCGAATGTTCATCAATGTCAATCTCCTATGTCAGTTATTGCTAAAGTCATAAATAGCCATTGTTATTTTCTTGGGCTAAAAATAATTGTGTTTTAGGGCTCTAAATCTTACAAATATTTAATAATATAGTTTTATTATTAATCTTGATAGTAATATCATTGAGTTAAAGTGTGAGACAACCTCTCTTGCAATTAATGAAAATGTATCTAAACGGACGTACTACACCCACATGTTTGAGGTTTTTCTTAAGTGTAAGAGAGGACGTTGATTAAAACTCATATTGAACTTGTGGGCGTAGAATGTCTGTTTAGATCTATTTCTTTTGTGTCACTTAACTAGTTATAGTCAACTAGTTATAGTCAACAAGGATAATGTGATGAAAATAATGAACACGACAATTTATAATATGATTTATTATATCGATGAGAGATTTTACTATTTTAGGAGGGTTTGCAACAAACAGACACTATTTTTGTTGAACCAAAATTTTTCTTTCCCGTTCAAGCTTGAGGCTAAGGGAGGATTTAGTTTACATTAGTCACGGAGGCAGGGTTATAGGCATGACCATTTTGAATGTTGATAGCCGATCTTAACCTCTTCTTCCTCAGCCTCTCGGATATGGCAAACGCCAGCTCTAGTGACTGTGATGCGTTCAGCCTGGGGTCGCAATGCGTGTGATATCGAGAATTCAAGTCGTCGAGAGTCACGGTCTTGGATCCCCCGATACACTCTGTCACGTTCTGTCCGGTCATTTCCAGATGCACGCCTCCAGGGAAGCTCCCTTCTTGTTCGTGAACATCGAAGAAAGCTCTCAACTCAGCCTGAGGGACAGACACACATCCATTAAACACCAACAGTTGTCACATTCATGTAGTAGTTAGTGATAGTAAGATGGTTACCCGGATTGAATCAAACGGTCTTGTCTTCAGACCACATGGAGCCTTTATCGTGTTGCCATGCATGGGGTCACTAACCCATGTGACAATGAGCCCGGCCTGGCGCACAGCTCTAATTAGATGGGGAAGCTTTACCCGCATATTGTCGGCTCCCATTCTGGTGATTATTGTCACTTTTCCAGGTTTGTTCCGAGGGTTTAGGATCTCGCATAATTTCACAAGCTCTTTAGGATCCATCTTATCACTCGCCTGCGTAACAACAGACGAACCACAGGTTACATAGAGTTTAGCTGCACTTAAATGGAAGAAAAAAAATGATAACCCATAAAATGGTGGGCAATTTGATTTGCTCAATCTTCTAGTGCTATTAGCAAGATGATAATCAAATCAAGCATCATTGTATAAATAAATAACTTATATAACAACTACTACTTTTCCACTGAGGTAACTGGATCAGCCGGTTGTAAAAACACAATGCTTCCTAATTTCCTGTCATACTCGGGAGAGTATTTCCATCAAATCTTATTAAAATTCTAATGTGAAGCTGATCTTTTAGATTCTAAAGATCAGAATTGCAGTTTACCTTTATGCCAACGGGATTTGATACACCACGGAGGAATTCAACATGAGCTCCATCCAACTGACGAGTCCTCTCACCTACCCAGAGCATGTGAGCAGAACAATCATAATAGAGGCCAGTTGTTGAATCCTCTCTTGTCAAGGCCTGCTCGTACGGTAAATGAAGGCATTCATGAGAAGTCCAAAACTCAATAGTATTCATTACGGGATGATCAACAGTGAGCCCAGCAGCAGCCATGAATCCCAGAGCTTCATCTACTCTCTGTGCAAGTTCCATGTACCTGTCCTCAGCCAAATGAATTTCATTAAGCAAATTACAAAAACCAAGCTGGGAAAATCTAAACACTGAATTAAGCTAGGGGTTGAAACTCTGCCATCAGATCTATGCTGCCCATGTCTCAGGCTCTCAGCTATAAATGGAAAATAGAGATGGCTGTTCTTCACATTACAGCAAAAAGCTCCAAAACTTGGAATTTCAAAATAATCAAATCACGACAAGTAGAATAATAGTCCATATCATGTGAAGTCAAAATCAAGAGGCACTAAACCATTACAAAAATGGCATTTTCTCTATATAATATCATGGCACTTCAGGTAGAGGGTTGGTAATAAGTGCAAGACAAGCTAAAACAAGAAATTCATAATTCAAAGCTAGAAGCAATAGCACAAAGTTAAGCCGCATCTGCACAAATAAATAAACAAAGTACCTGTCTCCTTGCTCACTGTGTTGTACAAAGTCAAGATTCCATTGTGAAACTCTCTGCATTGCAGCATACCCACCAGTGGCAAACGCTCTAAGGAGATTCAATGTGCCAACAGATTGGAGGTACGCTCTCTCCAACCTTTGGGGGTCAGGTGTTCGAGATTTCTCATCAAAAGCATCACCATTGATATTGTCTCCCCTGTAACTTGGGAGTGTGACCCCATCTCTAGTCTCAAATGGGTCTGATCGGGGTTTCGCAAATTGGCCAGCCATCCTTCCTACCTGTCATATCACAAGACAAAAGTGTAGAGACAAATTAAGGTAGACTGTTAGCACAAAGGCATGGAAACGGACAAATACAGAACCAAAGTTATTGCATGAAATAAGTTGAGCAAGTAATTAGACATTGGTGCAAATAGAATTTTGAGCTTGAAATCATATCAATGCATGCATGCATACAGTTACAACCGGAAGCCAAAATACACAGCAAAGAGCAAGTTTAAAGTTAAATGATGATTCCAAGTGATGACCCATCCCATATTGAACAAAAAATGTAAGGAAATCCTAATTTACACCAAGGAACACTCAGAGCCACATAAGATAGTGAAAAGAAATTGCCAACATTAATCCACAAAATCAACCAGTCATGCCCAAATATGTACATTACACATCTACAAGTGTCAACCAATCATCACCTAATGGCATGGCATGGATGTCCAAAACACAACACAATCACAAAAACATAAAATCAAACCAACAGAAACCTCCATCAACAAAGACTTAAATCAGAACACAGAAAATGATTAGCAGAAAAATAACCTTGATGACAGGCATTTGAGCACCAAAGGTGAGGACAATGCCCATCTGCAGCAAGACCCTGAAAGTGTCCCTAATGTTGGTCCCAGTGAACTCCTTGAAACTCTCGGCGCAGTCCCCTCCCTGCAGCAGGAACCCCTCCCGGACGGCTGCATCAGCGAGGCGGTCCTCCAGTTTGCGGGCCTCGCCGGCGAAGACAATTGGTGGGAAGCATTCGAGGGTTTTGAGGACCGACGAGAGCTCTTCCTGGTCTGGGTAATCCGGGAGCTGCTGGGCCTTCTTGGACTTCCAGGAGTCGATAGTCCAATGGGCAGACACAGCGACGGAGGTCACAGGTCTCCGAGCGGGGGCGGCGGCGGAGAAGAAGTGGGGCCGGAGAGGAACGGTTGTGGCGAAGAGAGGAAGCTTCGGGGCGGCGAGATGGGCAGAGCCCGACAGAGCCATTTGCATTTCTGTGTTTTATTTTCGGCGCTCTGGTGATGAAACTGAAACACAGTGAGTAATGGCTCTTTACGAGGTAGACGTTAAATTTGGAAAGATAGAGATCAGAACACGATTGCCGTGGAAAACACGGCACCGTTTCAGGGATTCACAAATATCGCGCGCATATCTCTCTGAATAATGAAAATTCTTGTGGATCCAAATACCGAAGCACGGGATAAGCTGGGCCCACGTTTTGACGGGTTCTTATTCTTAAACACCCAATGCGACGCCGTACGATTATTCCATTTCACTTGCAACCAGATCTTTAGTTTCAAATGGGTCTGACAGTAACAAAACATTACATACAAATAACCAATTTTTTACTCTGCAACTACAAAATAAATGTGTTTTAGGCTAGCTATAACTTAGAACAAATGATCAATGGAAAATATGAATTGGTTGAAAGAGGACTTATAACATGGCTAATTCTACTCTACAAAAGTTCTAATACATAGAGAATTAAGGTTAAATACTCTCCTTTTCTTTCAGTTGGTATGAAAACTTATAACAATGTTGGATACTTTGCGTCCAGAAACTCTCTCAAAGTTCGAGCAGCTTTATTCCCGCCCATTATTTCAGCTAGCTTCTCGACAGGAAGGAGGGAGAGTTCAGACAAGCTCTTACATGAGTCCATTATAGTCCTGTAGTTAGAATCCGTGACTCCCGGTAGTCGTCTCAGAAACTCCACGGCAGATGTGTTGTAGTTTTCAGCTCTATCACGGAGAAATAATATAATTCATTATTTATCAAAGGAGAAAATATGATAACAATTGATTCTATCATGTTCAGGAGCAATCTATAAAGATTAAAGAGTGATAAGAAAATATAATAGGTCCATTCCCGCTAAGATAAAGGTTAGTTATAGACCTTCCGAATTCTGTACTGGGAAAACCTAACAGTCTCTGGCTGACAATTCATAGGAACTCAAAGCATCAGATTGTAAGGCTTACTCATGAAAACCAGGTATCTTACCTCGCATCACTCTCCACAATACCCTCTTCTGTGGGGACCCCAACTCTCATTGCCTTTGTTTCATCAGGTTCATCCTGATTCGCCTTGAGTGATGCAAATATTTCAGCAGTAGCATGCAAACTGCGGGACCAGATGATTCGCAGGCGGGGAAAGTGAAGAGCGAGCAACGAAAGCTTGGATATGATATTAGTTGGGGTAACATCATCACCAATATCACTCGCAGACTGCACAAACATTAGAAATGAATCAATTCCACAAAACACTAAACTTCCCTGATGGCCTTTTTAATTATATGATCTAACTCAGGTTACCTGAAATGAAAAGCTTTTGTCTTGTGAAAATTCAATCAGAAGAACGGGTATTCTGTAGTATCGCACCATTGTCTCTACTTGGTTGTATAGTCGACCAGATGCGAAGCTCATAAACAGATCTTGTATACTCTTTCTCTCCACACAAATTGATGGTGAAAGGATATAGTCCCCCACTTCCAGTGTTACTGGCATTATGCGCATACCCTTCTGGTGCAGCACATTTGGAAGGCTGCTCATGAACTCCCTCATATCCACTATGACCTGAAAATGTTGAATTTATTAGATGAACAAAAGTTTGCAGGGGTAAAAGAGACATTCATGATGGAAGCCGAATATCACAGACCTGCATTTCTTTATCAGCCTCCTTTCTTCCACCTGCCCTTCTGGTTACTGAATTTTGAGAACTTGAAGCTTGCGACTCTACGGAAGAATTCAATCCCAGGCAACGGCCATCCTGATTCAAATAGTACAAAACACAGAAAAATGAGGTAGCAAACAATGATCATGGGAAAAGATTGTGAATAGTACTAAAATTTTGAATTTTACAAAATCAGTTGTATCAGCTGATTCAAGAAATAGAGCTATATTAGATATAACGAACTGATGTAGCTCCTTCTCAATCAAAAGGTAGAAAGATATGCTAAAGAATAATCTAAAAGACAACCAATGACTGCATTGATATTTAGGCTTTACAGTAATCATTGATGTGATTTTATTTTACACTTGGCGCTTGGATAAGAAATTTTGTTCAGGAATGAGAATAAAAAAATGGCAATGAACTTCCTAGTCGTCATGTTTGGAATAGGACTTTCTGATAATGAGAAAGGTTTTGGAATGCATTCTTGATTCCCATTCCAAAAAAAAAAGATACATATGCTGCCTTGTTGTCTTTACAAATGATAGTTTCTAATTTGAAACAGAAATAAGCACGTGTATGGGAGAAGAACAATCATGAAGATGAATTTTCTCTCCACCAGGTGCTCACAGCCTAAAGGAGAGGTGATAATGTGATAACAGTTTTAGTTTCAGTATGTTTGATTCATGTGTAAAATAAAAATTAAAACGTTATTTCAATGTACGTGTATCAAAGTTAACGTATAATTAATCATTTATGTTTGACAGAAGTGACAAACCACATACAGCCCAGATTCAGGTTAAAGTGAGAGAAGGGAAAATATGGCCTTGAAAGCATGATATATAAGGGTCAAGGCTAGCAGTGCAGCTGATCGCTAAGCTTCTGACTGCAGAAATCAGTGCTCACTATTTTTCACAAACAACTGTTAACTAAATGAAAAATATGAAAGACTGAAGCAATGATCAATCTACGAAGTACGGACAAACTATAACTTAAGTAAAAAAGATCAAACCTGATCAACTGGGATCATCATCATCGATTTCTGCCTAATTAAAGATTCAAATGCCCCATTCTCCCGTCGTATACTAGCCTCAAACTTCTGCACTTCAGTAGAATTGTCGTAGAAAAGAAAATAAACTTTCAACATTTTTGAAGGATTCTCAGCTTTGTATATTTCAATTTCCCTAACAAATGTCACATCTGGATGATAAACAATAATCACAGATGGCATCAATACGTCTAGTATAGGCTGATCTCTTTCCATGGCATAAAAGTATACCGGAGGCAGTTGCTTAGCATTTTTTATTTCTGTAACATCAGATTCTTGAGTGTGCTTCCGAAGAACTCCTTTGTTTACAGAGGCACTTTCATATGTGCCTTCACAAGAACCACCAGCAAGCACTGGATGGACTTCATTTGTTTGGCCTTCATTTTCTGAACCAGATATACCAGGTCCGTCGGGTATTGCCTTCTTAGTACTACTTTTATCTTTATCATCCATTTTTTTACCCTTTGCTAGGCCTTTTTTGTTTCCCGTCTTTCCTTTTCCAGACCCTCTGCTGCCAACTTGAGGCTGGGGTTGATCTTCAACTTTGTGATTCTTTTTAGCTAGACTTCTTATTTCTGATGCTGCTGCCAACAGTGCATCATGTTCTTGCTTGTTAATGCTGCTGGCCTCAGCATTGCGTGCAGGTGCTACAGGAACAACACCATCAAGAACCCCAAAACCTTTAGGCCCCTTTGGTTTCTTTTTAGAATTAGGATATTTTTGCAGACTGCGTAGCTCTACTTTGCTGAGCAAGTACTTCTCCCATTCTTCCCGCATGACCTACATCATAATACACAGTCGATTCAACTCGTATATTGCCGTACAAGTTTATATAACTGAGGAAGGAAAGAACAAAAGATATAAGAAACAAAAACAAAGTAAAACTATAACGAAAATGAACACCAAGATCCTCTCTTCAGAAACTGTGTAAGGCCATATTATCTTATAATTCTAATAACAGGAACATTAGGTAAGTATCAGTTTGATTAAGCAGGGAGTTGCTTTCAGTAGCAAGCTTTAACAACCAAAGCTCAACTCCATCAAAGATTAAAAAACAACGAAAAATCTTAGAAATTTGGTCACAAGCTTTATACTATGGTTATCTAGTCTTTCACACAGTATTCTGGATTTCAATTCCTTCCATCATAAAAGTGTACTTCAAAGCATGCACAAAAATTGTATGATTGCATGGGACCAAATGAACTTGAAGCAACTATGCAAAATGAAGTATTTATTAACATGATAAGAACGGACACAAACCTTCTGTGCGGTGTTCATGATGCAATCTTCGAGCTGCATACACGAGTGTTCATCTTTGCATGCCACTAGTACGATGCTATTATCTTCCTCTTGACCTTCAATGAGAAGTTCTTCTCTTGAAGAAGCCTGCTTCTGTCTTTCCCCTTCTAATTCTTCAAGAAGATCCTGTGAAAAAATTATGACATCTAAGTACTGCTAGAAGTTTACCAAAATTGATCAACTCTTAGCTTTATTTATTTATTCTGTCAACAGTTAGAGCAACTAAAATAGCAGGAGAAAAAAGCTGAATCACATGAATTACTAACATATCTACAAGCAGGGGTCAATATGGTTTGAAGAGTTTAACATACTGCAAAAGAATACATTTAACATAAGCACAAAAAATAGAACTCACTCACTCACACGTAACACCTTCCACTTTGGTGCCTCCTCCAATACTTCCTCAAGTACTACCCCGCTGTTTGTAGTTGTTGATGAAGTAGCAGCATTTGCTATAAATGCACATTAAATAGAGGTTAGAAAATGAGAAAATAGGAATCCAATAACTACTTATAGCACATTCTTACTGCCACTCTCCCTTAGTAAATCAAGAAGTTTGGCACACACCATGGAGAAAAGATATTAAAAAAAAAAAAAAAAAAAGTTGAATATCTTACTAAAGCAGAAGTAGAAGCAACAATCCCTCACCTTCTTCCTCGTTATTGTCATGCCCCTTTGCTTTTCTCTTTTTGCCCAGAATGCTCTTACTCTGTCCACCTAATTTCATGTTATCTGACTTCACAAATCGGTAAACCCGCTTCTTTGCATGCTCAAATATCTTATAGCTTGACTCTGCAAATATCCAAACAGACCGGAAACTCTCCGACACTCTCAGTGTGTCCAAGTACTTCAAATAAGACACTGCATCATACCTAATGATGCCAAATTTTAGAATCAATCATGAAATCTACAACCAACCCAAATTTTCATGATTGTAAAAAATTTCATTTGTAAACTTGACATCCTAACCCAACAATATCCTAAACTATAGCAAATGTTACCATAATGTGTTCTTTACCAGAAATAGTTAAGCTAACAATTTCAGTATAAATTCTACAAGCAGAGAAAAATGTTATACCTAACAAGATAATCCAACAATTTTCTCAAAGTCTTCAAGTCAGACACGAGCTGCTTCGTTTTCTTCCCCAATGTATGCCATATTGGATCCAATTGCCTCCTTACAATCTCATCAAAGGACTTGAACAGCCCATTCTCCACAGTCAAATCCTCTACATCAACCTTATTGGTCTTCCTCATCTCCTTCAAACAAGCGTCCAAAACTTCAATAATCGCCTTCTGAATCCCTATCATGTTGTTCGACATTGGAACCCTAATATCCACCACCTCAGGCGGATACTTCTCGAGCTCCTGCGACACGTAGACCTGAAACCTGGGCCAAAGGTGCAGTTTCCTGATGTACAAGGACTTCATGATGCGCTCGGTCTTCGCGAAGCCGGAGACCATGGTCTGGGGCTTATCGGAGAAGGCGCGAATGTAAGCGGATGGGTTGAGGGACTTGAGAATGCGGACGATGAAGCACTCGGTGGAGGTCTCGGAGAGGGAGTGGGCGTTGAGGAGGAGGAGGCCGGCGACGGAGGAGGTCGGGAGCTTGTTGGTGAGGAGGTCAACGATCAGTATCCTGGGGGTGACGAAGAAGATGTTGCCGGAGGTGTAGAGGGAGAGACGCTGGTGGGAGGGGAGTTCGGCGGAGATCTCTGACGGAGGGGATTGGTGGTCGGCGCCGAGGTGGTGGAGGATGAGGGGTTTGATCGACGGGGAGGCGAGGATGAGGAGAGTCCCCTGAGAGGGGTCGTGGAGGTGGAGGAGAGAGGAGACGAGTTTGGAGAGAGAGAGGCCGGAGGAGAGAACCACCAGGCCGCCATTGGAGTCTTCAAGAAGGTCTGTGATGATGTGTTGGTGGATCTGAACCACCATTGTGGCGGTGGCGGGAAGGTTCAGGGTCTTTTGCCCTCTTCTGGTTCGGAAAGTTGTGAATTTGTTGTTGGCCTCTGTTGGATGGACGTGGAGGAGACAACTTAACGACTTGTCGTTATTTGTTCAGATATACGACACGTCATTTAGAAATGAAAGGTGCGCCGCACTGCTTTTGGGCCCAAACGGTACCTCAGCCCAATAAAGGCCCATGAGTTTAGGCTTGTTTTTGGATTTCAAATACGAAATTAATCAATTAAAATTTAGTTTGACTTAAAATTCATCTGATCCGACCCGTTTGTAGATTGGGTGTATCCTTAAAAAAATACGAATTGGACAAATCTACCCACATCACCCCATTTTAACTAAAACCCCAAACCCAAATTTCAATCCAAACTCTTTTCAGATAGGATTCTGATTGTTGAAAAAATCAGATTTAAATCATAGGGTTCCTAAATGGGCTAGCAAATTAATGGTTGACATCTTTAAGTCGTTTTATCACACACATATTAATCCCTAACTCTACTATTTTCAATGCTAAGGAAAGTTTAAGGAGTGTTACAGATTCATTTAGTGGGTTCAATGTACTATTAGGATGTTTATGATTGAACTTTGGTCTTCAACTCTTGCTATGGAGATTAATTTTAAAACATGAATTGCTTGTAAAATCTATATATTCTATTGATAAAGGTTGCAAATTGAGTACAACAAATCCGGACGATCCACCCGTTATTGACTGTTTCGTGTTGGTTTGAAGAGCAAGGGAACAGGTTTTTCCAGGGTAGACACATCAATGTTGCTCCAAACATCCAATTTCGTAGGGAGTTGTGCGATTTTCTCAGCAATTTCCATGTCTTCTGGAAGAACAGAACCAAACACGGTGTACGAGTTCTTCCACTCTCGATGATTTGCTAAGCTTATGAAGAACTCAGGACCCGAACCAACCCATGCAACCGAGCCCCGTCTTATGGTTGATAGTGCTTCCCTTGGAATCTTCGCGACCGAGCTCCCTTGGGATTCCAGTGTTCCTTGTATCAGCGCAAAGG
>JAYMTA010006234.1:0-10599 GCA_036897625.1 Pelargonium cotyledonis | reverse complement strand
ACTGACTCAAAGGCCTTAAGGAAAAATCTATAAGATATCTAAACTCAATAACAATGAAAGATTATACAATAACTTTGGCATCATTCTACTTAATCCAGATTTGTTGTTCTCAATTTTCTTCAAATGCCTCATTCTACAGCTTTTGTGCTTTAAATTTTTTAAACAAACATAACTTGAGATTGGCAGTGGTATGGTGTGTCGGAGTCGATGGTAGTGTTCCGGTTTGCCGGAATAGTTGGAGGCAATCACTGTGGATAGAGGTTTGGTTTTTGTGTATCAATGAGCATAGAGTACAGAAGAGGCAGAAGTTCTGCCGCAGAACAATGGGTAGGTAGATTAGAGAGTAGAGACAATAGTGTCAGGAATGGGGACTTAGGGTTTTTTTTTATTATTTAAAATTACATAAATGTCCTTAAATGGGTTAATGATAAACGGGTTATACGACACGATAAAGACCCGTTTATTTAAACGGGTTACGCGGGTTAAACGAGTTCGACACGAACCCGACATGATTATTAAACGGGTTAAAAAATTCAACACGAACCCGTTTATGCTGAACCCAAACCCGCTTAACTTCGTGTCGTGTCACGGATTGTGACCCAAATTGCCAACCCTACTTCACAGTGACATGGGTTGAGAATACCTAACCCGAACTCGACTCGAAAATTTGTAAGGCCTATTATACGTGACCTGAACCCTGCGTAAATGTGGGTTGGAGATTTTGGGTCCAGATTGCCAACTCTACTACCAGGGAGAAAGAATGAAAATGTTCAACTGTGTGTGTGTGTGTCCCGCCATTTTTCATAGTAGACCAATACCAGTGCAAGTACTACCTAATGGCTATGAGAATGGCACTTCCCTAACCAAATATAGCAACAGTTGAGTAAAACCAAGCTAGAAGGTATGGTTACTAGCAATAAAAAATGAATAGACCAGATATGAGCAGATCCGTTCAACATGAAATGGAGGAATTAACGGGTCAATGAAATTTACCTGAAGGCGATTAAGCACGTAAGTATATTTTCCCCATAGTTCTGGTCGGCTTTCCATAAGGGACAGATCAAGAATCCGATGAATGCACCAGACCCCAAAACTGACTATGAGATCTGCTCTCCAGATGCAGCCTTCCCCGCAGTTGGGAACTGAAGAAACTGAAGAACCGAACTTCTTATCAGAATATAAATACTGAGGCTCACCCGAGTAACCCACCCTGCTCATCTCTCTAGTTTCAGCTTCACAAAGATACCTTTCCCTTGACGCAACTCGGTCAATAAGGTCCTCGTCAGATCCATCGTTTTGCTTAAACAACCATTCAGAACCTTCCAACTTTAAGAGCTTCATAATGCAACTTCTGAAGGACTGAAGAAGCTTCGCCTCTGAATATACAGAAGTAGTTTCGTGAGCCATTAAACCTGACTTACTTCTAGTTCCTTCACTACCAACACTACCTTTATCTGCCATGCCAAACTGCTCAAAAGGCTGTGTAGACCACAGTGATCCAGTGATTGGTCTAGAATTCAACTTCAGGGAAAATGCGTCCCTGCAAGCGTTAGATTGTGAGAGTTCATTATATGCTGAAGGAGCCCCCGCCCGCAATCCAGTATTCAAATACATTGATTGTTCGTACTTTCTTCCAGCAACAGATGATTCAAATCCGGGAGGTGCCACACCCCACCTAGCAACCTTCTCAGCTTTATATTGATCCCGAATTGGAACAACAAGTCCTGAAATATCAGGCATGCTATGGTACTCCTTTGTGTTGGCCACATTATTAGCGGGTGCCGACTGACACTGACTGTTTCTAGCTGCTGAGAGGTTCTGAAAACCAGAGGCTTGGATAGTGCTCGCACCATTTTGCAACTTCTGCCCCATTGCAAAAGCATTTGACTCCCTGTAGTTCACAGGACCCAAAGATGAAGATACGGGAACTGTTTCCATTGGACTATCTTTAACACCCATACGACTGAGATAGGATGCGATCTGGTAACCATGCACAGTCGCTGGTTGACAATCAAAACTATCAGAAGAAGGCGGAATTCGCATACTAGAATATCGTCTCTCACCAGCATCAAGAGCATTGTGACTGGGATTCTGACCGTAAGCATCCAATAGCTGCATATGGTTGGGGTTGGACTGCATCATAGAGGATCCCCGTTGAACTCCATATGCTGATTCTGTGCTACTTTGCACCCTCTGTAGCTTTGGTGGGTCATATAAACTTGAATTGACTAGAGAGTCGGATCCTCTTCCTCCTACAGACGGGTTATATCCAGTAAATTCTTTCCCAGCATTGTCGACCTTCTGTGAGGAAGTGGTAGACTTTGAATCTGCTCCTAGCAATACATCCAGTTTCTTAGCCTTCGCCTCCTGCGTTGCTTGGCCATGGAAATCAAACAATTGTCCCCAAAATTCATCGAGGGCAGCAGCTAATTGACGCCTTGCAGCACGCCCTAATCCTGCTAACCTTGACAGGCTACCAGCACCGGTCCCACCATCATCGCCTCTTCCACCGAGACTCCTAAACGTTCCCGGACCATCAGATGCCAAAGATTGGGTGCTCCCAGAAATCCCTTTGGATGAATCTTCAGGCTCCCATGTATCTCCTTCATCGTCATCCTTTCCCGTCTGTAAATCTCCCTCTACTTCTACAGTCTTTTCAACTGTGTCCATCGGTTCAGCTTTCACATTCCTAGTTTCCAGCAATTCACCATCTGTAACTGCACCAACAGTTGAAGTTGGTACTGGCTGTACCGAAGATGCTGATTCCTCTGGATTGACTACATGGGGATGGGGAAATGATAGATTTGATTGATTTTCCTCAATGGTAGTCATAAGAACTTCCTGATCAGTCTCCATTATTGTCTCAGGCAAATGAATGTCAAATTTCTCAGCAGGGCTATCAGAGTAAGTCTCGAAGGACTTATCTAATACCGTTACTGGTTCCAGCTTCTGAATAGGTTCCTCTACACGGTGGTAACTAGGTTCTCTGAATTCATTTTCCTCTCTCTGAGTGAATGTTTCAGGTACAGCTTGTTGTATATCCCAGTTCCATGCCTGATCCTCCAATTGGGAAGTCGCAGATTTCAGCGGAGTAGCCGCTAACCAAAGCATCATACAAAGTGATGCAAGAGTGATGATAAGAAGTCCTACATAAGAGGCAGTTGTACTATTCCCCATGTTCCACCTCAAATTGCTTACCCAAACACTATTCCCAAACATCATCTCAGCCACAAATACAATATTTAAACCGAGCATGCCAATAAAAGTGATTAGGGCTCCTAACTCCAATATCTGAGAAATTTTGAAGGCGCCCATTATTGATCTTGATGAAGCGACCCGGAAAAGGGGGATTACAGCAGATGGGAGTAGCAGAGCTACCATAACCTGCGTGTAGATAAGCAACTGACACATTCCTTCGGCTCCTGAAGACCAGACACAGTAAAGGGCTGGAACAACGGTTACAATTCTGATTGTAGCACGATGAAGCCAACCAGGAATGCCCATTCCAAAGAAATCGTCCAAGAGTAATCCTCCAAAAAGATTCCAAGTTAATGCTATGATCTGATCAGCAAAACAGAGAAGCAATAGTGATGATATGGAAGCAACTGGACTGCTAAATACCTGTATAAAGTGAGGGAAATGGAACTTGATTAATATCCAGCAGCTTGATAGGCAGATGATATGGCATCAAGACAGGATCACAAAAAAAAACATCGGGAAAGATCAATTATGAAAAGAAGAAAACAACCTGCTCCATCAGTAACAAAGGATCTTGAAAAGTCTCAGTACCATAGAACCCATTCGCTGCTGAACTCATCAGGACATAACTCACCAGGTAGATGCCACTATATGCACATAAGATGGAGAAAAAATGATTATGGAACAAGGCACCTTTGGCTACATGAGGCTGTCCCTGATGATTCTGCAAGGATATGAAATCAGAATTAAAAAAGATTGGCACACGAAAATAGTAACAATTTAAATTATGAAGTGCATTATCAAACCTGACTAACCTCCTTGCCAGTGAAAAAGAAAACGTATTTATTCTAGAATCAAATCTACTAAAATATAAATAATTAAAATAAAAGATAATACTTTTCTCTCTTACACTGACTTCCTGCCTAAATATCTTTAAAAGAAAACGAAAATTGCACCAATTACGTAGATTTGTTTTGTTGTACTGAGCTATCCAAGCATTTATGGCATCATCAACATTTTCTAAAACCTTAATTGTTTTTGAAACCTAGTCAAAAATTCAGATAGAAATAAAACTCTCAGTTAGAAAACAACATAATTGAACGTTACTAAGAATATTCCTATAGAGGACCAAGGGAGCACAGACGTGCACGCGCGCACACGTACATTTTCATGACTAGTCACTGTTGTGCACATAAATCCAAAGAGTGAGGGTTAAAAGGAAGAGAATGAAGGTATGAGGCACCTGGAGGTCCTGGACAATAGCAGAATGGAGGTAAAAATTGTGAGGCATAATGTTTGCTCCAATGAGACTCATGAGAGTGAGTGCACTCTCCCCATTGAACTTTGTAAGCATCCCATTCGTCGAAAGAGGAATTTCTGGTTGACTGACGAGCACTCCAAGAAAATAGGACAGCAACATAAAGCCTGTCATGCCTACACATAAATGTTTCGCCTTGCTGTTGTCCTGAAAAATATAGTCTGATTAAATTATTGAAGATATTGCAAGGGTTAGAAAGCTAGAATAATGGAAATAACAAGGCCTACCAGGAAGGTGGCAAAAAGTGGATATAAAACTGCATCAACAGCTGTCAAAAAGACACAAGTGAACAAGTCTACTCCAAATAGAAGATTAAGCCCAAGCGCCAAACCGAGAATCTAACAAAATTAGAGAAATATATGTCAGAATAATAACACAATAACTCTGCTTAATTTATCAAGATTGTGCTTGAGTCGTATGTTTTAGTGTCATTTAAGAAAGACAGGCTGAACTCTATTGATAAGTTTAAACATGATTTAAAAAAACTAGTTTATACCGTAAATGACGAAAGAGTAATTACCATACTGAGGTCTGACAAGATCATCGAAAGCTCTGTTTGAACACCTATGAACATACATGCGAACTTGTCGTACTCATCACTGCAAATCTATACCATCGACAAGGAAAAAAATCAGTTGTTAGAGGAGAGAGAGGAAGCACCAGATACCAAGTTCTACAAATGGGCCAAGTAAGCACATCATTGCCACTGAATATCTTTTTTCCAAAGCCTCTATTCAAGAACAAGGTATTACAGAAATCTGGCTCTTTTTTGTGAAAATAATATACACTCATATAATTTTCAAGCTAGGAGAAGGTTTAGAGAATACAACAGTTAATAACAACAGCTACGACAACTATAACCAGGGCATGATTATGGAAATGAGCTATATATATATGATGACTTCCTAGTAAGTAGAACCATGAAACAGAGAGAGGGAGTGATACCTGAGCCAGATTCCTTCCCGTGACAAGAGCAATCCGAGCTGACAAGTACTGGCACAAAATAGCAGCAACATTGAAAACAAGCATCACTGCAATGAGACCTGATCCGAAATGGGCACCACCTTCAATAGTTGCAGCCCATTTTCCGGGATCTACATATCCAATTGCAACCAAAAGCACAGGCCCAACAGCAGGAAGCAGGCGATAAAACACACTAGGTAAGCCGCTACCATTCACAATCTCCGCATCCATTTTTAAATTTCAAAATTCACACTAATTGCAAGTACCAATGCAGTATGATACTTAAACACGACAGTTCCAAGCAACTACAGAACCTCCAAATAAGCACCGAGTTAAACAAATTACATGATTGCTGATTGCTACCGCATTTTCAGTGGGCGGTCGCCACAAATCACAAATCATTCAAGCGGAGACACATTGTGTCTACAATTAACCATACTTGTGAACAAAGGAGCCCAGGAATGTACTGTAGACCTAAAACACTTTGATAATGGAAGCCTTGCAGGTCTTTGGAGCACTTTCTGACTCGCCCGCATCAAACCAAGCTTCTGCTCAGTAAACAATCAGCTGCACAATAATGACGATCATATGAGACTTGAAAAGTAGCTGTGATCAATCATCAGATACCAATCAGATGTGTCCAATTACTTGAATATTATTCGTGAGTGATTTTAGTACCTCTAATGAATCTCCAGATAATCAATAACAGATTGACCAAATTCTTGTAAAACTTGAGCCAAGAAACTGAATTACAGAGCAAAGCTACCGAAGACTCTCAAAATGGAAATCAAACAAACCCTCCGTGACTTCTTCTGATCCCACCTTCAGCATCTGACCTGATTCAATGAACCGCAAAAGTATTTTATTAGTAAAACGTAGCAGCATTAGACAAAGCATGGTCAACTAGTAAATTACATAATTGAAGTCACAACATAAACATTCAAAAATACAGATAGAGAGCAACAAACCAATGTTGCACAAGTCATTCAAATTAAGAAATTCCGTACTGAATCTCCTCATTCCCATTACAGCTTAAAGTAGCAAAAAGTCAATCAGAAATCTCAAAAGTAGAAAGACTCCTTTAGACAACGCCACCATGATCGCAAATCAACACACATAAACAACACATTCACAATGACAAAACAAAATCAAATGTACCCAATACAATAATGAATAATCTCAACCAACTAGCTAAGCAACACACTAAAATCAAACAGAACAGCAACAAAAGGTCAAAGATAATAATCAAATAACAAAACCCATCAAAATTAACAGACAGCTAACCCAAAACAAAGCTCAAAACCCATCTCAGATCTTCACAGAAACCCCGAAATCCAAAAACCCAAAACCCTACAATCCAATCCAGACCAACCCAATTAAGAGAAAAACCCAGAAACCGCCGCCACGGATCTGAAGAAGCAGAAAGAAACCACAACTCCATGAACCCATTTCGCACGCGTGTCAAGTACGGCGATGCTCCAAATCGCAACAAAAATAAATAAACAAACAAACAAAAAGCGCTTGTCCGTACACCCATCTATGGGGAAGCGAAATTAGGGTTTGGGGAAAAAATCAAAACCATTTTCACTGATTTTTTTTGTTGTACCTCTTGGGGTTGGAGAGAGCTCTGCTCTGCAACTCTCGGTTTCGTTCTCATCTGCAAGAAACCTCCAATTCCACAGATTACAGAGAGATAGATGGATAGTCAGGATAGGTAGATCAGAAGCTTTAAAGAAGACACGAGTAAAAAAGTTGATTTTTTTATCAGTTACAGAGACGGGAAGAGAGAGAGAGCTGATGGGTTTTTGGCTTTGAAGCTATCCAGAGAGAGAGAGATGGAAATGAAGTAGAGAAAGGGTTAAATATATGTGTTTATAGCTACAAAAAAAGACAAGACAGTTAACGTTTTCTCTACTCTTTTTTTTTTCATTATCTTTTTGTTTTCTTTTCATTTTCTTACATTTGACATTCACTTCTCTTTTTTTTTTGGAATTTTTTTCGACTTGTCTTTATTTTATTTATTGTTTTCGTCTACACTTCGTCACGACGAGTCATATGTTGATTCCCTCGTCAGTCTTTAAATTTGAATAAAAAAACTTTGATTTGAACGATCGTAAATAAATTGATGATAGATTTTACGTAAACAATAATATTTGCATGGATTTTGTTTTAGTAATTAGAGATGTGTTTGTCGTGTTGGAAAATAATTATATTTGTAAATTAATTAATGTGTCAATTAAATATTGATCGATGGAATTATGTTTTCAGATACCCAGCATGTGCACATAGAATGTAAGTCCACGCGCTTGTGTTATTTT
The DNA here is from genome assembly GCA_036897625.1 of Pelargonium cotyledonis. Taxonomy (NCBI): domain Eukaryota; kingdom Viridiplantae; phylum Streptophyta; class Magnoliopsida; order Geraniales; family Geraniaceae; genus Pelargonium; species Pelargonium cotyledonis. Next base: position 2,802 of record JAYMTA010006234.1, on the reverse strand, counting down.
TATTTTTTTTATTTTTATATTATGTTGTGAGAAGTCGTGAGTTAATGCAGTTGTTAAATGTTCACATTTTTATAAAGAGAAAATGGTTATACTATTGGGATTTTAGAAAGAGGCGGAATTATCGTCTATGAATGTTCATATACTTTTACGTAAACAGTTTGATCTATATGAAAATTTGTTTTAGTAATTGAAGATCTAAATGTCGTATTAAGAATATATTCAGATTCGTAAGTTATATAGTGTTTTAGTTTAATTTTGGTTATTATATACTCCACGCGCTTTGTGTAGAATGTGAGGTCTACGCGCCATAATTTATATCATGTATTCAAGATTTTGATAATATAATATATTTTTTTTCTTCAAACTAGTAATCGAAGCCATATAGTTACGTGATCAAATCTCATTTCATTTTAACATCCGCCAATATGTGGCATGGGCATATATTAGTCAATAACACTTTATTTTAATACAATTTTAAATTTATCGACTAACTTTTATTGTGTGAACGAGTAATTTGATTGTTGGATTTACAATGTTATAATGTAAAAAATTTAAATATATTGAAAACTTTTATTAATTCATCCTAGATTTGAAAATCTCACGTGATAATCAACGTTGTATAAATCTTGTCTCTTCGAATATTCTCAAGTTTACTAGTGTACAATTCGTCGTTTAAACCATTGAAATCTTATCTACTAAAATAAAAAAAATCTGTGGTTAATTGTATAACATCTTATCCGAAGTAATTAGAAATTTGACATTAAGTTATGAATATGGTTGTTTATAGAATAATTACATCCCCCTTTTCAATTTGGTCAATGTTTGTTACATATAATTTATTTGTTATTATTATTTTCACACTAATCATGTGTCTATTTTTGTTTGGTTAAGAATGATTTATTTCCTTTGTTTATATTATATTTATATACTAATTATTTGTCTTGTTTTCTTGTTTGTCAAATATGATTATTTTCCATTTGTTGTCCAACATTAATATTGTCTCATAATGCTATGTTTGTCACAAATAATTGTTGTAGGAACATTGCATTTAGCCAATTTTACCAACAAAAATAATATGAATTGCTTAATACAATGGATATATGACAATTTATTAATAAAAGAAATTCAACTCTTTAAACAGAATAATAAAAGAAATTGATTTTTTTTATAGTGGGAATGAATTTAATTATTTATGTACTTTGAATTTAACTCACTTTCTTCTTCTTCTTTTTTAGAACCCAAATAAGTGATTTTCATTGCAATGTTTAGTTGTATTTCAAACATTATCGAGTAACATGTAATGCAAAAAAGTTTAATCATAGCAAAATTGAGTCATGTACCACATACAATTTTGCTATCCATTTTAATTATTTCTTTAAATGAATTATTTTGACAAGTAACTATTGTGTTAATATTTTTTTATTTTTAGATAATATTTATTCAGACGGCAACACAATAGCTAATTTGGGTCCGAATACATAAATATGGACCAAGTTGATTTCCTCCGGTAAAATGTTAGTGCAAAATGAAAAAAAAAACATTGTTATTAAATAATAATCTTAAAAACATATTAGGATAACGTTTCATTTAATCATTTAATTATTTGTTTGTTTCGAATTGGTACCTAGTTTGATCTCTCTAAACTATATATAATGTTTCAATTGTCACAAATTATTGTATTTGATTCCATATTGGTCTAGTATGTACTAAGTCATCGAGTTAGGTTAACACGACAATTTTCTAAATAAATTTTGTTGGTGTGACAATCACATGGTGCTTAAGTTAACTAAATTCACCTACGAGACCGTTTTGAAACAAACTTGTACAACCAAAGATATGGTTATCATGTAAATCTTGTCTCTCAACGATACAATTTTGCTCTAAAACAACATCATTTATAAATATAGCTAACTTAAGCGTTATATTAAAAAAATTTGCAAAGACGGTCTAATTTGTTGGGAATATTACAAATTACACCAATTGAAAACAAAACAACACAATTAAAATATCGAATTGAAATCTAATTCAATACAAAATAAATAAAAAATTTTGCTATACTAATTTTCTTACGACAAAAGTAAATAAATTGCATTTGTGTCAACAATAATTTTCCACTAAAGAAGTGGAGCAGTTGTTGATTAAACAAAAGAATATGTCCAACAGCAAGTCTTCGATTTGGGATTGGAATTTAAAAAAAAATAGAGAAGGATCGAGCAATTATTGGAGCATATAAATAATAAAAATAATAAAAAGAAATCAAATCCTTCAAATTATTAAATCAAAGACAATCTGTCACATGGGCCTAAATGATATATTCAACAAATAAATAAAATTAATAGCCTCACTTATTATGTAATATATTCAAAAGAAAATATTAAACAATAATTATATCAATTGGTCACAAGTTTAAAAACATTTTATATAAATTACGGGAAACATACACTAAACAATAAAATTTGAAAATATGTTTTAAAATTCCTGCATCTCTTATTCTATATTTGCATCCGTATTGTAACTTGTAAAAATTTCACATGAAAAATATTAAACGAATGACTCAATCATAATTCATAAGTATTTACATCGAACGTTAAAACATCACACTTTACAAATAGTTAAAAAAACCCTAATTTATCTATCATAACTATCAAAATGAATAAATATTATAATATGTGTCTTTTTATTTAAGTAAAATGTGTATCAGTTGACTGATATAATTTTATATCAGTTGCAACTTAACCAAGTCAATAAAGTGATGACATCTTATCAAATTTCACTTATACCCACCCAAGTGAATTTGCGGGA
>JAYMTA010006233.1:0-10602 GCA_036897625.1 Pelargonium cotyledonis | reverse complement strand
CCCGAGGATGGGATGAGGTGATCCTAGAGTCCGATGCTAAGGGGGTCACAGATAGACTTCAGGCCGGGAATGCTAGTCAAAGAAATGCTTTGGGGCTTCTTTATGCTGATATCCTTCCGGAAGCTAGTTATTTCCCCCATATCCGATTTAGCTTTGTGCAGCGGGGTGGGAATCAAGTGGCTCATTATCTTGCCAAGTCATCTTTGAGTAGTAGTGGATTAGAGGGTTGGTTTGGAGATATCCCCTCAGGGGAGCTCCGAGATATTGTACTCAAAGATTCCTGTTATTAATGAAGAGTTCTCTTTTCTCGATCCAAAAAAAAAAAAAAGATAATCAATGTTACATGTTTGTAATTATAAAAAAATGATAAGGGTATATGAGTCTTCTTCTTTGGTCAAAATTGCTCTTTTTTATGGGCTTATAAGAAACAAAATCAGAAGCTGGGGTTAGGGAGCTTCTTTTTTGTGGCTTATAAGAAAAAACTTATAAGCATTTGTCATTCAACCAAACACCTCATTTTTTAAAAAAGAAGCAGGTTTGATTCTTATAAGCATGTTTGACCAGCTTATAAGCATATCCAAACATAGTCTAAATCAATCTTACTTCACAAGTTATATGTTTTATCATTTTTTTCTTCTAAATTTAAGTGGTTAACTTTTTTATACATGTAAATTATGTGTAATGATTTAAATATGGACATATGAATTTTGAATTTCAACGTTTAGTTAGTTAGAAACACAAATGTATGTGGTATAATTTTGGGGAGAATGACCTATATGGTACGCTAAAATTTTTCAAAACACCAACTTAGTAATTAGATGAAAAAAATTAGTCCAATTTCAAACGTGAATTTAAATGTATTCTTGTCAAGATTGCTTGAATTTTCGTCGACCGAAAACGTGAAGAATGAAAAGCGAGCATGTACATTTTTTGTTGTTGTTGCAATTTATGTGAAGTCTCGTGCAACGCACGAGTATATACGCTAGTCATATATAACATATAACCAAAAAGTAAGTATTTGACGCACCATTGATGTAAATCACTTTTACACCATTATCAATGCATTATATTGTGTCACATCATTAATAGAAATATAAAACTTAATGAGAAGTTTTTTGATAAATAAGTTTTATAAATATTTGTAGTAGTAACTATTAACTAACCTATAATAATAAATAAATTATATCATAAATCCTAAATAATACACAAAATATTTGAATTCGGACGTACGCTCCGCGGCCACAAATTCATTGAGGTGGGTATGAATGTTAATTCATGACGTGTTACACAAAAAAAGGATCTAGACGGGCACTCCGCGCCTGCAAATTTATTAGGGTGGGTATGAGTGTTAATTCGTGATGTGTTAGACAAAAGATTTGGATCCGGGCGCGCACAGATCATTAGGTCGAGTATGAGTGTTAATTTGTAATGTGTCACATTCTAATAGGCTGATTGTTACATTATTATGATAAATACAAAAATTATATATTATTAATTTTAAATTATTAAATAATATAGTGTCATGATATGATGTACTGACGGTGTAATACTTTAGTATAACGAAAAAGTCTAACATATTAAATGAAAGGTCTAACTTGTATGAAAAACAAACTCAAATTCCGCACACAATTTTTTTTTTTTTTTAATTTTTGAGTAACATGAAAGCTTTATAAATATAACAAACAGTACATCAACAACAACAAACTAAAGAACGTAGTAACAAAAACTAGTAAAACTTTACAAAACACGGAAGACAACAATAGCTCCTTTTCTAAAAATTGATAAATACATGTAGCTGTACAAGATCATAAATTAAGCTCTAAACAAAATAAAAATGCTTGCACACACTGGCCCAACTTAATCTTTGTGGTGTGTCTTAGTATTGGTACACTATTTGTTATCTTATTCTCTGCTCATTGCAACATTTGGAGATCGCCAAGTTAAACTTGACAAGTATCATCTGGTCGGCATTGTGTGAAAATGCAACCAAGGACAAGTTGGAGCAGCATGCTAAGATCAACTGCTCGGTGATTGCATCGATCCTTGTTGGATAATAGATGTGAGCGATGGATGAATCCGGGCCGTTCTCATTGACCTAGCTTCACTTCTTCCTTCCGTGTGCTCCTCCCCTAATGGCCATCTTGGCCGCAAATCGTACTGGTACATATGTAAACACGCTTTGGTTATTAAAGGAAAAACAAAAAACAAAAAAACAATTAATCCGAAGCATGAACTAACCACAAAATCTTCAGGTTCATCCTTAGGTGGTGGAGGATCAAACCTACCCATGCGAAAGTGCTCAATGCCCGTCCAAGCCACCATTACACCTATTCAGATGAAAATTCAAGGCATTACTTTCCACAGAGCAGCTTCTTTTACATACAGCATTACTTCCTTTCTCGCGCATCTAACTAATTCCATTAAAATAAAATATAAAAGCATTTGTTGGTCTGCTACGTTCATATACGCTGATACAAAAGTTTTACTAAGATCTGAAAGTATGAGATCCGAGGGAAGAGACTAATGTGTCAAATACTAACCTTATTCCTAAAATCACTTCAGCAAATAACATAAACCACATATATCAGGGAATTTTTTATTATGTATTTTACCTTTACCTGAACTAGGCAAACAAGCAAAAGAGAAAAATGCTAGTACGGCAAAAGAAAAGCTGTTACAACAAATGACAACAGCTATATCCAGCAAAATTTACTGACGATGATGGGCCACAAGTTTCAACTTTCACAATGGGTTTGATAATGGGGTTCTGTGATTTGATACAACATATACATATTGGATTTCAATTTAACATAATTATAGGGAGTATAAGATCAATTGGTGGAAAAGGAGGATGGATCTTCATTAGATAGCGTGTATCATAAGCTGTTGAGTCACAAGTTGTGTCTGAATCATCTACACACACAGAAATAAAGAGAGAGAGAGAGAGAGAGAGAGAGAGAGAGAGAGAGAGAGATGATGATGATGATGTTTAACTCTAGTTATTTCAGATATGGCTAGGTTTGGTACAAGAAAATATCCAGGCCATTAAGTGAATATCAGTACAGAGACTGGGAGGATATTGGCTACAAACCTCTAGTAACTTGCCCATTTCATCAGTTAAATTTGCTCTAATTTTCACCAAGTCATTTCTCAGCTCATGTGCTTAAGTCACTATATTATACACACACTGCATTGTACTTGCAAGGTCAGTTAGAACTAACAGATATTTACCGTTGTCAGTACAGAGACTGGGAGGAGGGCAAACAAGTTGTAGGTTGTTCTTCTTCACAACCTCATTTAGTCGAGCCCTAACATACTGATTTGATGCAACACCTCCAGAGACAACCTGCAGGAGGGTCATGGACCAAGAAGTCCGTGGAAAAAAGTAAGCAAAGAATGTGGAACTCAATGAGGCAGGAGAAAAAGATGGTTTATAAGTTGCAGGAACATTACCAAATGTTTTATAGAAGGCTCAATCTTCAACGCCCAATCAATTGCTCTCTTGCACCTGTCCTCTAAATGTAATACTGCAACTCGCTGCAGGAACGATCTTAAGATGAATAAACAATACAGCTAACAAACACCAGGGAAGTTTTAAGACATTGTCAAACTTCAATAAAAAATCTGTAAGTTGTTAAGTGGAGGATTCAACTATTATATCAAGTGGTTTCACATTCTTTCAATGTGGCATACTTAAACGCTCTCTTTCATGTGCAGGCTGAAGAAAACACAACGGGCCCAGACCAAACAAGTTTTGTTACCATGTTAAACTTTACTCCATCCCAAAAGCTTAACTTGAAAAGTGTAAGGTCCAACCAGTATATCAAGTGTTCTCGAACTTCATACTTTTTCTATGTGGGATACTTTACCAGAAATTTTAATTACATTATTAAGGAACTCTACATGAAAGAACTTTTATTTATTTATTCTGAAAAAAATTGTTACCTGGAAAGAGGCAGCAATATCAGCACGGGAACTCCTATCTTGGCTACTTGCGGATGAAATTGGAATTTCAGCATTACTGCAAATTTTCCTTACATCAACAATAGACAGGACAACAAGTGTAAAGGCAAAAAGTACAAACTAACTCATCAAGTATTTTTGCTATACATAGGCAGAATAGCTCATGTCAATTGCTTGTGGTATATATAAAAGAGGAAGTCCAGGAAGATATTTTCCCATTCTCTGGTTAGTGGACCAAGGAAACTTAATTGCAGATATGAGTAAACAAAAAGTTGTCAAACTTCAACAATGTAATGAGAACTTGTCAATTGAATTCTCCAAACCATTATTATTGTCCCTCGTGCAATAATGCGGACCATTAGACAATGATGATATTACTATAACTTTTTCAAACCATCCAAGTTACCCATGTGCCTTGATTTCAAAGCAAAAATAAACAAGTATAATGATCAACAGAAGCCATTTTAGTTTCTCTAACCAACATAGTAGTTTCTCTTGTGAATTTCTTAACCCTAGATACCATCTTAAAAGTGGATTACTATAAGCTGCCACAGCTTGCCTCTAGTTTCTCTAACCAACATAGTTTCTGATGAATTTCTGAACCCTAATTCCATGTCAAAAGTGGACAGTTATCAGCAGCCACAACTTGCTTTCATCTTGCTTCTTGTGATGAAAAATTTTAAATGGGTAAAATTCATAAATCAGATAAAGGAGATTATTTTCTTTTTATCAAAATGGATGTAGAAACATTGGCATTCATACATCTTTCTGGATTCAATAGCCAGTCTCACTTGATTCTTTAGGCCAGCATAAGAGAAGTTACAATCCTTGTGCTGTCTCATTGGAACCTACGAAAACAAAAAGTACAAAAGAAACTAATAAATTTTGCTGTTTTGACAACCTCTAAAAGCTATGCATTAAACTTTCTAGAGTGGAAAAAACACTTGGAAATAGCTTACTGAGAATTTTATTGATTCTGCATCACCCTCCCTAGCAAGTTGCTCTATGGCTGGCCCACCACTTTTACTTATATCAAGACCAAGCCATTTTGCAGACTTATCATATGCTTCACCAACTGCATCATCTATTGTGGTACCAAGTTGTAAGTATTTGCCAAGACCACGAGCAAGTATGAGTAGATTGTGCCCGCCTAAAAACAGAGACGTTCGAAGGACAATTATATACTGTAACTGGTGTGGTTGGCATTAAGAACTGTTGAAGTGGGAAAATGTCCCACATTGGTAAACTATAATTGAAGTGGCTACATATAATGGTGCAAGTGAAACCCTACTAACAAGAATGACCTTTTAGTATGGGAAGCCCAAGCCAATATATGTAGCTCAATATTAATATTTAACATGGTATAAGAGTGCCGATTTTTAAAGCCCCCGATTGTGCACGTGTCGAACTCACCGATAAAAAGAAAATGTGAGACTCGCACGTGTGGGAGAGTGTTGAAGTGGGAAATTGTCCCTGGGAAGCCCAAGCCATTATATGTAGCCTGATATAAAATTTTACAAGAACCATATGAACTACAAGTTCAAACTTAGACCATGATGCAATGACTCAGATATCATGCAAGGATTGTACAAACAGCAAAATATTATTGTTCAACTTCTACTGCTACAGGCTACAACTAGTAAAACTGAGGGCAATGACCCAGATATCATGCAAGGATTGTACAAACAGCAAAATATTATTGTTCAACTTCTACTGCTACAGGCTATAACGAGTAAAACTGAGGGCAATGACCCAGATATCATGCAAGGATTGTACAAACAGCAAAATATTATTGCTGACTTTGTAGTGGAGTAAAATGATTGAATCGCTGATCAGCTGCTAAGCAGTTGAAGAAATGATATGATATGTGACAAATCAAAGCAGCAGTCTCATGCAAAAAGGATGCTACTCAATATTAGTATGAACATTATATTTTTTTGTGAGTTTTCTATTCAGCAGAGATTTAGTAGTGCAAGAAACATATTTCCTGTTCCTTTCAGTTACCATGGCCCATGGGATCTCAAGTCCATCTAATTCATCAATCTTAAGAGATTACAAGTTCTTGTTGGTTCAAAACTGTTAAGATAAAATTCAATAATTGGCTGATAAGCTACATAAGCATTGAAGAAATATCAAACGTCTAAAGGCAGAAAACTTAATTACATTTTGGAAAGCAGACAGGAATGAAATCTGAGAGAGAGCAAGAGACAGATTTTAGCTGTTAAAACAAATACTCAAATTTCTTACCTGAGACAAGCAGAACTAAGAAAGGAAACTGCAATTCTCTTTCAGTTAACCTAGGACAAGAGACATGTATAAAAAAAATTTACTAAAATAATGAGTGTACAGAAAAGCACACAAAACCATAATTTAAGCGCATATATATAGTAAATAACTTTTAGTATGAGTGTATCATATTGTATGCTGTTGTTTGTTGTATCTAAGGATAGTTATTAATTACTTACATACCTAACAACAAGAGCATGAGCTTCCATATGATGGACGCCAATGATTGGCAGATTGAAACTACCAGCAACTTTTCGAGCTTTCCGCACTCCAACTGAATCACAATTGTAGGAAGAAATAGGCTAAACTCAGTTTTGATCAAGGCAGAAGCAGTACTTAAAACCTGTACTTTAAAACACCTATGTCCAAAACGATTGATCATATGACAACTCTCTTGCCAGTTGATAAGTACAACAAAAACATAAGATTTCATCTCGTGTCCTTCATACAAAAAAATGTCAAGCCAAATAAGCATTCACTATATAATTTCATTTGTTGAGACAGAAATATATAACTCCCAAATTTGAAACAATAGTCTACTGTGTAACTGGTAAAACCTAGTTATCCAATTATCGTTCACATTTATTTGACACAGTTTGCATCCCAATCCTGTCCATCCACGCAAACAAGGCAAAACTTGCCGCATTTATTAAGTGAATTTCATTGTCTTCATAAACCCTAGACTCAGTGAATCCCAAAAGTAGTAAAGCTTTAGAAAAGATACCTTAATAACAGCATTAAGACACATACTTGCAATAGACTTTTTTCTTTCTTACTGAAAATGGTTTTCATTATTATGCACACTATTGCCAAAACTTATACTTACTTCTGTTTTAAAATAAGTGTCATTTTAGAAGGAAAAAGTTGTTTCAAAATAAGTGTCATTTTACAATTTCAATGTAAAAATGCACACTTTTTTCCCATTATACACCTTTCATTATTTCCAAGGTAATTAATACACTCATATTTTTTCCCAACAAGAAAAGTAAATACTTAAATAAAGTGCGGTCATTTTACTTGATTTCTTAATATGTGTGAATAACCTCAAAATGGCACTTATTTTGAAACAGAAGTAGCACTTTGTAGGACACGTCTACAGAAAAATTGGCATATAAAACACTTGGTTACACAACACTACAGTCATGTATGCTCATGCCAATACTTGTTTAGACACTTGTAAAAGAGCTCAATTTCATTTCTGTATGTCAACAAACTCAAATAGTCATAAATTTGCAATTAATCATGTCACAATCTGACTAGTTTTGCACATGAAGAAACACTAAATGTCCTACATCTAAGAAATATGTCATATTACAAAATAAAAAGGGACCACAAATGGAATTGCGTGCAATGTTTAGGACCTAAAGGTGACAGCACTGAATGAACACAGTCAATTAACATAATACTTCTGATTAAAACAACAAAGAGACTAATAAAAGCACTAATATCCAACATGCAGTATGTAGAATATATGCAATATTACAAAATTAAAATGGGTCGCAAATAGAATTACGTGCAATGTCTAGCACCTAAAGGCGGCAGCACTGAAATATATACAATACTTCTGACAAAAACAACAAAGAGACTAATTACAATTATTTGCGATCAACAAATACAAAAAGAAGATCAGTGAAAGGCTTAAATTACCACGAAGGCACAGGCTTAAGCCAGGACCAATTGTAACAGCAACAGCAGACAGATCCCTTGGAGTTAAATTAGCTTTATCAAGTGCTTCTTGTACAACCTGCAATTTAGAAGGCATGGGTTTAGGCCAATGTCTTCAGGCATTGTCAGCAATATATCATCCAGAAAAACAAGATGCTATAGGTCAACATTTGAATGTTTTTGTACATAGTACCACCTAAAAAACACATTAACAAATGACAACATGGTGACTGATGATTAAACTTGTAACTTGCATGATAACTGAAGGTTTTTTGTACATTACAAATTGCAGCACTGTTTTTGATTGAGTTAGGAAGTTAATTGGATGACTAACATTTGCAAGGGAAATTTTTTTATTTCTACTTTATGGAGTTGTTTGCTTCTGCTATTTATCATATCTAGATAGAAAGGAGTAACAGAGTATTTTTTTTAATAATGTTTTCTTTGAGTTGATGTTACTGTAAAAAAAAAGTACATAAAATGATGTTGGGTTGAGTTTCAATAGGAGTGGAGCAGTGACCATGAATGTTGTAGCAAGCAAAATGTTCTAGTATTCCCCTCGTTTTTTTTAAGTTTCACTTTTTTAACAACAGAAATAAGGCATGATCTGAATGAGCAAACACGAAAAAATAATGGGTGCATGTTAAACAGCGAAACCTGATCAATCACTTGAGAATGTGCTTCTTCTGCCATTTTAGGAGCCACACCTCCAAACCGAACGAGAAGATCTGCCTTGAAGAAGTGAATAACTTATATTTAATTGCTATCTTATTAAACAAGAAAATGATAACACATTTAGATTTAGCAAATAACAATGAAAATCACAATACAACATAACTAAACTGCTCTAATAAAATTAATAATAAAATAATGAGTGAAACAAATACTTTCTCCATGTTGTCTCACAAAAAGGCCCACTTCATAGTTTTGAATTTAGACCTCCCTTGTGTTTTCATGAACAAGCCCTTTAAGTTTATTTAGTCAATCCATAAAGCATAACACACAAAAAGATAAGAGCCGAATACCTATAAACCATCTACTAATTTATGTACCTTGACGTCACAAATGAAGGGGAACAACACATCAGATAGAACCTTCATTTCTACTAGGTGATGAACAGTCTAATGAGATCTTGTTAGTATGCAGTAAACATCATATATTATACCAAAACACAATAGAATCTTCACAAATATCAACACCCAATTCTCCAAAACAATACTTAACCCTCATAATAGTGTGTGTAGATATTAAAGTTTGAAGAGAATGGGCTTGGAAATGAGCTTCTAACCAAAAAAAAAAATATGATTGAAGGCTGAGAGGATTTGACGGCTACAAACTTGGGGTAATAAAATCCTCCAAATTATAGTTTTGGAATAATAACCAAATTCTCAGTCAGTTTCAAATTATTACAGATAAATCTTCACTACAAAACTAAAACTAAAATTCATATATCTTTGATTTCAAACTCTCAAATATAAATCTAATTTCAAAGCAATAATAAACATGAGACATACCTGAGAGGACACAACTTGGCTGAGAATTTCACCATTGCTTTTTACCTGTAGTCCCAATAAACACAAAAAACCAATCAAATCCCATTGGAAGAAACAAAAATGAACAAACACCCACAGAACGGAGCACATACCACGGCGGCGGCAGTGTCATCGCAGCTGGTTTCAATTCCCAGAACGACCAAATCCTCTTCAGAACTTTTGGGAAGAATGGATTTTGTAGACATGGAGCAATGGGATTTCGAGGAATCGAATGAGGAACCAAGAGAAGAGCAAGTGATGAGTTGCTTGCGGTGTTGCTTCAGTGTTTTGAGATATGTGAGGGTTGTGAAAGGACATGACGATTTCGAGAGGGGATTTAGGCACGAAAACGTGGAGCTCAGAGACAGTAAGGAAGACACCATTTTCGCACAATCAAGATTTGATAGATATGTAAAACCAAATTCCCAAGAAAGCTGTTTAGTAGCAAAAACTCTTCGATCAATCAGATTTGTTCGCTGGTGGCTTTGTTTCCATTATGCTCTTCTGCAATTCTTTTCTTATCACAACTGTTGGATTTTGGATAGGTTAGACATAAATGGGATAAAGGTTTTTTTGGTACCCAAACTTTGGCACCATACACAATTTAGTTCCTAAACGTTTATTGTACCCAATTGAGTACCACACTTTTATTTTATAAACAATTTGGTACCACATCTCTCTCTCTCTCTCTCTCTCTCTCTCTCTCTCTAACACTATAAAAATTTAAAAATGTAATTTGACTTTACTTATATGATATACAGATACCATCTCAATATCCATACAATCACAGCACAACCATAGCTGCAAAACAGTACTGACAGTATACAAATTTAACAAAACACACTTAAACCCGCAAAATAAAACGTTTCAACTACCTCTAACTTCCCACATTTTATCCCAATTCATGAACTTCCATTCACACACTCCACACTGATTTATTGATTTTTGTATGGAATTGCAAGTAGCTTTAAGATTTCAATGCCCAAAAAATAGAAAAAGAAAAATAGCAGATCAGATTATTACCCGTATCGGCTAAATTGCTCTCGGCTGGTGAGGTCTTTGGGGGTCGGAGTAGCTCGGAGAAGTCTCCATTTCGAAGTCCGCGTCCGATGAAAATAAGTTCGTAGTGGCTTGAGCCTCAGCAGCGGCGGTGGTG
>JAYMTA010006232.1:0-10602 GCA_036897625.1 Pelargonium cotyledonis | reverse complement strand
TGATATAAAAATCGCTCAAATCAAATATAAAATAACAAAATTATAAAATTTTCTTTATTTTTATTAAATAAAATTATAAGAGCATTAATAATTTTTTATGGATCAAACTTGCTCTTTATTTGAATGCTTATAAGCTATAAATTATTCTTAACAATTGTGTATGCCCTTTTACGTAATTTCCCAAAATATAATTCACTCTGGGATTTGCGCCGATACATCACCGGCGCACGTTAGCTTCCCTCACTCGCTCCCTCCATTACACCTTCCAAAATTCCTGATTCCCCCAAAACCCTAAACCCTTTCACCTCCGTTCGCGGATAAAATGCCCGGCGTTGGGCCGTCAGATTCCTGCCTCGACGGCTCTCTCGTTCCCTTCTCTCCGAACGCGGAAGGTCCTGTTGTGTACCCTCTCCATCACGGGCTCAAGCCACCAATTTTTCGTCTCTCCATCTCCTGGTCCAGAGGCAACTCCCTCCGTGTCTCAGCTTTCCGGCAGCCTGGAACCGCCTCCGACGACGAAGATGGCGGTAAGGTGGTGGAGGTCAGGCTCGGCAGTGGAGACGGAGAGATCAGTGATGTGCAGATGCGTAAGATAGCGTACGGCTCGGTTTCTCCATTCGCCCTTCTTCAGAGTCGAAGAAACTCCATTTCCAGTTTGTCGAGGATGTCTACAGCTTCGTCTCCATATCACATGGATTGGTGAGCGACTTCTTTTATTTTGTATCAGATGCATTATTGAATTCTGAAAACGAATTTGGAATTTTAATAGGTGATCTGTGCTATTGTGAACTAAGAAAAATACTTTGAGCTTATATTAGTTTATTTGCTACTGAAAAGTGTTAAATTCTGTGGTTAACAGGTGGGAGTATGTTCTTGAATATAGCAAGGACATAGGTTCACTTCTTGGTAATCAGAAGTCATCTCTCAGTCCAGTGATTGATGACCCCAAAACTGTTTTAGAGGTGACTTCTATTTCTATGGCCAGTTTCTACTCCATCTGAGTACCTAATTGACTATTATTAAATCTGAAACTTCTGTGTAGAAAACTGAGAATCCTACGTCCTTGAAAGCTGCGTGGGAGTTGATGGAGATATTTTATGCAGACAAACATTCTCAATCGTGGCTACCTGAACGTTTGGTTGATTGGTTGGCTGTAATGATCTTCATTCTATTTCACCATGTTTCTAAGTTGTTTGGCATATAGTCCATTTGTTAGCTATTTCTAACTAATGGTTGTTTATAATGGCAGGATCATAATAGCCTTTTCTCGGGTGCACATGCAACTATTCACTCAAAGCTTATGGATTTTCAAAAACAACTTGTCAGCTTACAGGTTTAACAATATGATTTAATTTCGTAGTTTTCTGAACTTTTGCCGCAGAAATGAAATATCGTAGCTTCATTTATCTTTGGTTAATTGGTTCCATGTCAAAACATTTTTAACAGTTACCCGAAGGCAGGAATAGCTTCAACTTTTTTCTTCAGAACTTATTTCCTCTAATTTATTCATGAACTAGTCAATGCCTTTAAGTATGAAACAGTGAAAAGCAAACTTGTACTTGTTGGCTATTTTGGCCATCCATAAGTGAAAAACAAGCTTGTTAAAAAATATAAAGAAGCTTTTGTTATTGATTTTCAGAATTTAAAATAAAATCAAAAGATTTATTTATTTATTTTTTGGATCTGCAATTGTAACAAAATAATCAAAAGAATCTGCTTGTTACTTTGAGATTTTTAGTAAAATAGATGATTAGGATGTTATACATGTATAACTTTTGTTCTCATACTGGTCAGGTGTTCGTTGGATCTACTGAATGAACATATGTATCATGTTAATTGTCTTATCAATTGTATGCATATTCATTGTATACTTCTTGTGACTGAAACTTTGTTTTAGAGAAAACCTGTTTGAGACTCTCTGGATAGTAAATTTTTTTATGTGATTTTATTTCAATTCATGCAGGTTGTTGAAAATGAACCCAAGTACTGGGAGGTTATCTCATCAGCACTAGCAGTTGGTTGGCTAGATATTGTGGTTAGTAATTTCAGGGTTCATCCTTCTTTGTTTGCATGATTCCATCTCTCTTAGATTGGTCAATGGATTTTATTGTCTGTGAGTAGAACAAGTTTGATACAATTACTTGCAAAGGTGCCCAAAGTGCACCAGAATGGCCGATCAAAAAAGTGCGCTAGAATGAAATGTTGGCATGAAGTACCCATGTTCATGTCAAGTCATGTCAACATCCCTTGTCAAAAATAAAGAGATGATAGCACCTTACATTTTCACCTATAAAAGTCAAAATAAATGGTGGGGGTAGAATAAACATGATCAGTTAGGTGTTTTTGTTTCTTGCAGGTGAAAATGCTGCGTCTTCATGGGTCATATCAATTTGATCAGATTAGCAATCGTGAGGTTGGTAAGAAATCCCTATAATGCATTGAACATTCGAATTATTCCACATTGAAATCGTGCCTAATTTAACTTAGTGTATATATATATATATATGAGAGTAACAAAAGGATTTTTCTATGTAAAGATTCACAAGAGAATAAATTAAGACATGGGATCCCTTAAAAAAAAGACATGGGATGTTTAAGAATGCAAAAGACTGAAGCGATAGTCGAGTTAATTGATTGTAGCTTATGGGCCATTTATAGTTTATATTTCCTCTTTGTAATATGAAGTAAAAGAGTCTCCTTGCAATCTGTAGACTCTTTGTAATTTATAATACGTAAATACCTTGTTCAAATAAATATGAGTATAAGAAAACTTGCTCTGGGGAAAAGAATTGTGTATTAAGGAATAGTTACACTCCCAAATCAGAATCAGAATATCAGATTAATAATTTTCAGGTACTAGTACAAGTAGCACAGATTTGTGAGTTGGCAAGTCCTATTCGATGTTTTCAGTTTTGGTTGTTATATTATCAGGAATAGTACAGATGTTTGTGAAATATTTGAGGGCTTATATAGGCAAATGATTCCTTATCTGCTTCTCTGTTTAACGGTTTTGGGTAAGCGGCATAATTTTGTAATGGACTGTCTTTGAGTTATTTAGTTATGTTGCTAAAAGCTGTCAGCCTGTCTAAAATACCAAGAAGTTCTCTTCAAGTAATATCTTAGTATAGGCTCCATTGGTGTTCCACGTATGATGTACCTTTATCACTTATATGTATTTTAAGAAGTTAGCTATGATACTATAAGTGTATGCAACTGTACATGTTAATTATCTCATTTTGTTTTTGTGATCTACAGATTGAAAATGGACTAGTAGAAGCAGTTGCTGTTCTTATTTCAAAAATGCCACGCATGCGCCCCGAATTGCATGCTGGACAACTAGGTGAGTGCTACAAAGCCAAGCCTGATTTTATCAAGGTAAATTGAAATTCTTCAAAATTTGCTTTATTTTTTTTATTCTTTGTTCGTATTTATGTTAATGTTTATTCACTATCTAGGCATGGGAAAAGTGGCGGGCACAGATTACTAAGCTGGAATGCAGTGCATACTGGGTCCAGTGTGAACACCAACAAACTCGGGAGGGGTTAAGAAATATGCTACAGATTACATTGGGGAGTACAAGTAGTCTCTGCACCGCAACATGTCATTGGATGGAGCTGTATATTTCTCACTTTTTATACATCAGGCCATTCACAGTAGTAAGTGGCTAATGCCGATACCTTGGGTTCACGTTCTCATGTGTTTGAACTTACATTTGTATAAATTTATGTGTTATTTATGTGTTATTTATGTTTCAATATTTATATCCTGATAGTTTTTTATTTTATTTTTTATTCCAGTTGGTACATTTTGAAATGAAAATTTATTTTCTTAACTTGAATCAGGGTTTTGAGAGCATGTACAACCTAGCCCTAAAATGCATTCAGTTGAAACCAGTATCCAGTCAGCATAAGTTAATGTCACTTATAATTGGAATTCTTGGAGAAAATACTGAGGTGAGAAATTTGGATTCGAGGCTGCAAACGTAAATGGTTCATCTTTTTTTATCATTTTACCGGCATTTTTTTTACTACTTAGCTTTTTCTTATTGGTCAGGTTGTATTGGCAGAATGCTCTAAAGCATTTGGCCCTTGGTGAGCTGCTAAAACCTTTCCCTTTTTATTATACAGTGCAGCTCATCTATTTGATTTGTAGAACCCATGCATCAAAGATATCCTTTTGCTTTTTATTTCCACTATAAGTGCAGCTTATCCATTTTTTATATTCATTTTAGATTGACCTTGTGAATCGCTTAATTATAGGATGGTTGCTCATGCCATAGAATTATTAACTGCTGGAAATGACCAAGCAGAAGTTTTATTACATGAAGAGCGGCATAACTTTGGTGGAATCAGCCTAGAGGAGCTTCATCGGCTTGTCTATGCTCAAGTTTTATCTTCTCATGCATTGACTTGGCAAGTAAGTGCAAATTACTTGAATAGGAATGATGTATTGATTACTTTGGCTTTGTATTGTAGATTATGTTAAGAAGGTTAAGAAACACATAACTTTATATGCCAAATAACAAGTTGTACTTGAATTAAATTGACGAGCACTATGCTCTTCCCTTTTCTTTAAGATTAATGTTTGGTTTTCACTGAAGTATTTAGCATATACATTAACCACTGTAAGAATTATATGCAACAGATACATTGCTTTCGAGTTCAAACATTTTGTGTTTTCTGGATTCCATTCACCACTATTGGAATTTTCTCCATCTCAGGGTTCCTGTGCTAGGCAATTCTAAATTTGGATTCAATATCTATAACTGGTCAGTGTATTTTATAAATTAAATGTTAAAATTTTCTAGCTCCTTGCCCTGCAGAATAAAAGCCTAACATACCTAGTTTTTTTTTTTTTTGATAAGCAACGGCCTAAAGAGGTATATATACAAGGAACCAATAGTGTTCAGGAAAGAGACTATGTCTCTTAACCCTAGCCTAGAGCTTTTGGCACCTTACCGCACCAATGTGGTCTCTTACACCACCACCACCAAGAATGTGTTGAGTGGGTATTGATCCTGAGACCTCCTCCCACTCACACAGCTGGATTAACCAGCTGCATGTCCATTTGTTTTTTTTAACATTTCACTTACTCTTGTAAGTGCTCTCTTCTATATTTAGTATTTGAAATGAGCAGTTGAAATTGAGTCAATTATTGAAGGGCGAGATGCTTTTATGAACACATGCATTAAAATACGGGCTGTTTTTCATACTCATTTTGATGCTCCGATGCCTACAGATTGCTCCAATTTATTTGATATCATGCACGAAGCAGGGAATGGGTTTGTTGGAGGTTTTGTTACACAAGCAGCCTGTTCAGCATAAAGAAATGCTGCTTAAGGTGAAGAAAAATTGACATAATTTCTTTTGTTCTTGTACATGTGGAACTTACCCCTTCATATTTTACATATAAATTGCGGACTGAGATAATATTCTGAGTTCATGCAGAATATAGAGATTTGCCGTTTGTATGATCTTGACGATGTTGGTTCAAACATTATGAAGGTATGTGTTGTCAGGCATCATTTGTTCTCTGATGTGCATAACACAAAAAAATTTCCTGTGTGCATCACTTTATTATTTAACCTGCAACTTGGTGTATTTATGCAAGCTACGCTAAAATTGAAATGAGTTTGATTTTGCCAGAGATCTTTATACCTCAACCTTTTTAATTTTTATTTTCTAGATTGCTGGAGTTTATCACTGGAAGCATGGTAGGAAAGGCACCGGAGTGTTTTGGCTTCAGCAAGCTCGTGATGAAGTTCGTCTTAATAGGATTGCTCAACAGTTGTTTGATTCTGTTGGAAAGTCAATCTCTGATGAGAGTTTCAAGGTAATTATCATTTAATGGTGAACAGAGAAAACCAGTGGTGCAGCTTTTCTATAAACTGTTTTCCTGTGTCTTCTTGAAGGGAATATCATGGAGCCTTGATTTTTGAAATTTAGTATTCTAAGAATTCACTCACCTTGTCAATCCTTTCCTTAATACAGCAGTGGGAGGGGCTGATTGAACTGCTGGGTTCTGAATCTAAAACTGCTGCGGGTCTCGAGTTTCTGCACAAGTAGGATATTTATTTGTTTTGCCTTTTCTTGTGTTAGGTATATGTATTCCTCTTTCTAATTCAAGGTATATATAGGTATAGGGATTTCAAGAAATCTCTTCATTGTGTTCATGATGGAAAGACAACTGATGCGGCCCGGCAGGGTGTAGAATCCCTTGTATCGGTATGTATGCAGTATGCTTTTTAGCTTCTAGTGCAAGATACTTGTAGCTGTCATCATTAAGGATTTTTAACACGGACTGCTTAAAATTTGTAGCCGGACCAGTATGGTTCCACATATAAAAAGTACTAAGAAATACAAATTTAGAAAAAGGAAACCTTAGAAATGCTCGTCAGTAAAAGTTAACAATAAAATCTTGAGATTTTGTGGAACATTTTTGTTCAATGGATGATAGAAATAATGGTTATGTGAAACTAAGTACCTTAGAAACATTATGAGGATGTGCTTGTGGGAAAATTTCAGAATTTCAAATTATTCGCATGGATATTTTTATCCACAGAAAATAACCAAACTTGAGTTCAAAGCATCTTGCATTTGGCTTTAAAGAAAGTAAAATTTAACATTTCCAAAAATTTATTAAATTTTTTTTTCCAAGTAATGAAAAACCTTGGTAGTATTAACCCCAATGTCCTCAAAAATATTAAGCATGAAGTGATTAAGCTTGTTAGCTGACTGAGTCTCTTGACCATCTTTCAGATTTGAATATTGCTCTATATTTATGAACCCAATACTGTTTTGTTACTTTTTGGGATTCATTTTGCTATTTCCACACAGAAGTGAGACTGAGGGCCTCGTATTGTTATATTATATAATTTATTGCGAAATGTTTTCGGTATTTCCCTTTGGAGTGTCCTTTTCTCTGCTCTTCACTTAGATAAGGGGTTCAATTTGGCATCTGTCTTTTCTTGTGGCTTGATTTGTGATGAACTGTTCTCCCTAACACTGCAGCTTATGAAAAGCCCCTCAACACCTCAACGATTTTGGCTACCTCTTCTGTATGATTCGGTGAGGCACTCTTCGCAATATTGCTTAGCTACCTGCAATCAGCAATATTAGTTATACTTTATATTGTACCTTAAATATGTTGAAGTTAATACATGCAATTTCTGCAATCATGCAATATTATATTGTTAGACTATGTTTAGTACATAACTTATTGTTAAGATCAATAAAGTCCTGAAACAGGATACATAACTTTTTGCGAAAGGAAAAAAGTGGACATTTGTTTTGGGACGAAAAGAATAGTTACTAGATGCATACAGTGTGCATGCTGTGTAATTCTGTTACTTATAATGCCAAATTGCAATGCAGATGAAACTGCTCAATTGGCAGGAGCGTCCTCTGTTAAATGTCTCTCAGACAAATCTTTTGTTACATAAATTGCAAGAGTTGTCTATGGCAAAGTTACGTCCCGGGTTCATTGAAGCTGATCTACCTCCCGGGGCCTTGAGCTCCGTCAGGCTAGCCCTGGCCACAAATCTTGGACGTTCCATCTTGGAGGAATAACAGTTTGTAATTGAAGGATTCTAAACTATATGAGCAGTCAGTTAGTTCTCCGGGTGGCTTTAACTTGTAGAAATGGAATGTGGTTAGTGAGTGCAGTAGAAAATTTTCAAACTCAACTTTATTGACTTCTCTCTCTTAATTCATTCACTCCATTTTGATTTTGCACACAAATTTGGCTCTCTGCCTTTGTCCTATTCAGCCAAGTTATTATTTCTTGTGTCCCAAAATGAATGTTTTGTTTGTTTAATTTTTTTGTCTTAAAATGAGTGTCATGTTTATATTTTTAGATTATTATATTATTGTTTTTCTCATATTACTCTTATCACTTATGCACATAGGCATATTTGCACATGGGATGTAGGTGTGAAAGTGAGCGTAATATTGAAAACACACTAAATTATCTTGTAATTCTTAATTTTTGCAAAAAATAAAAATAATATACTCATTTTGGGACGGAGGGAGTATTATGTAAAATCTTTCTGAGACGTCTAAATGCTACACATATCACTTCTTTGTAAAGTAACGAATTTGATAATTATCTATTATTATGACAAGCTTGGTGGCAAAGTATTCTCTTTTTGTTATACCTAGGAAATTGTTATTTGTGAGTATTCAGTAATTTGTTTTTCTTTTTTGCCTATTTGTGTGAATTATCAACAATATTTTCAAACTAAGTTAATTTGAACTACGCTAGATTATTATATATAGAGGTGATGTGTGTTTTCAAGAAAAGGTCAAAGGAGCACATTAGGAGTTTGTTGTCTTGTCCTTGTGTAGGTCCCATACAAGGGTATCACACAGTTTATTGGAGATTCGGGTTAGAATTTGAAAATTAGTCTAGGATGTGAGGGTAATAATTTTCTTTAGGGATCTAAGCCATCTTACTAGGAGAGCTATAGAGAGAAAGTCTCAATGTAACGAATAGATCCCTCTATCTTATCAAAGAGAGGGTATTAATACTGACAAAACAAGCTTGTCATGTGTTATCGTTTGGTTAATTGTTGGAGAAGTGGAGTCCAGTTCCATGCTCATTTTGGTGCTTGAGTTTTAGTCTTTTGAGCATGCCATTTGCAGGACAGAGTAGCAGGGCCTCTAGGAGCACCTACAACTTTGGGTAACATTCTAGTGTCTTTCAAAGATATGGAGTATTAAAGGTGACCTGTTAAGACAGATAGCTTAGCGGTTGTTCAGTAAGGCAGGATGCCACAAAGATGACCTTACAAGCATGTACTTTATAGGTTTCCTAATGAGACCGAGAGTTTTGGAGGCGTGAGAGGCTGAGAGCTCTCATTGGGATCCTTGGAGGCTAGGTAGTCGTGGAGGCTTCTCTTGTAAACCGAGTATGGAGGAGAAGTGTGACTCTTTTCGGAACATTGTAGTCATTTGTGGATACTAAATATGTGGGATAGTGGGAGAGAGTTATGTAACTATTTTTGGAACCTTATAGTCTCTTGTGGGACTAATTATGAAGATTTTTTTTGGAGTGAAGGAAATTCTCCCGGTGTCTTGGGTGTCCTTTACGATAACCTTACTCTCATGAATTAAGGGAGCATTTGCGAGGTGCTTCGGTAGGAAGATAGGTCAAGACAGAGCTCCGAGGCATGGTCTTTAAATGTCATGACGTGAATAGAGTTTGACAGGCTTGGTCTTGAACGAGATTGACTATTTTTTAGGAGCATGTTGCACATGGCCTTTAATGTCGAGAACTTTGAGGTTGAAAATGAATTCTTGGGGACTTCTCGCTAACAAAGATGAAAATTATTAGGGAGCTCATTGGAGGTTGAGTTTGTCCATTTTTGAGAGGCAAATTTTTTTTTTCATTGTTCACAGGATAGGTTAGCCATTTTTTGGGAGCCACATTAGTGGAGGCTGATTGCAATTTTTTAGGGGCTTTTCAAGAACAAGGATTTACATTTGTCGATGATACTACCCAAAAAACCATAAGTCTCTCAACGACTCGCGAAGTGCCACGTGGCAAGTCTGGAATAATCGAGATGCGTGATTAGACCTTCTGCTAGCTAGACCTTTTGCGAAGCAAGACCTTCTGCGAAGCTAGACTTTCTGCGAAGCTAGACCTTCTGTGAAGCTATACCTTCTTCAAAGCTAGACCTTCTGGGAGCTAGACCTTCTGCGAAGCAAAACCTTCTGCGAAGCTAGACCTTCTGCAAGCTAGACCTTCTACAAAGCAAGACCTTTTGCGCGCCTGCTGACCCTCTAGGCCCAACGTACAGGGAAATCCAAGAAATTCCACTAAGTATGGAAACGACTATACAAAGCCATTTCACTCCCAAAATGCTCTCAACGTGCTTCAGATAATATTTCCTAGAGGTTCGGAGTCATTTCTAAACTCAAAAATAGCTTTTGCAGTGAAACATGAGTAAGGTTGTCCCTCTGCAGCAAAACAGGAGTAAGGTTGTCCCTCTGTAGCAAAACATTAAGGTTGTCCTTTTGCAGCAAAACAAGAGTAGGGTTGTCCCTCTGCAAAGCAAGAATAGGGCTGGCGGCCCAGGGCGCCGTGGCGCCATGCTCCACGCCGCGGCACCACCTAGACCAGCACCATTATGTGCATTACCCTCCAAATGCCTCACGGACGGCTCCTTTTCGACCTCGGATGATGTGCAATGATCTTAGACACTATTCTAAGGATAACTCAAGGCCGAGGCATCACCAAGTCACCTCCGAGGCACACCAACATGCTTCCTCAAGCCCGTAACACCTAAGTTTCCATTGCCTTGCCTTGCAAACCTTAGTCCAAGAAAGGCCTAGCAAAACATGCTAGCCTCAAGGGCACGCAACCTCTAAGCATCCATGCACTCATGACTATGCCTCTTATGGTACTAGCTTGTAAGGTTTTAGAGGGAATAATAGCGGAAGCTTGCATGTGTAAATAACAAAAACATTCCATAAAACCTTTCTAAGGATCCATCTAAGATGAATCTAACCTGTGTTTAGATTGTTTACCTTTGTGTGTTTTACAAACACTTTGAGGAGAGGTTGATGGTCACGAACATCAGCCGAAAGACTCGTGTCTCCT
>JAYMTA010006231.1:0-10602 GCA_036897625.1 Pelargonium cotyledonis | reverse complement strand
GGCCGTCATTGATTGAGGCTTGGGCGCTCTTCGCGCGCACGGGTCTGAGTTCGGAGTCGGGCGACGTGGCGCTCGGGGGCCACATGTCGACTTGTGACTGACCGATTTACTTATGAATTTTTGGATAGAGTCATGCCCTTTTAAATTTATTCAAGTAAAAGATTTATGTATTTCCTCATTCATTCAAACATTTTGTTTTGGAATAGCTCCTCATTTTTAATTTAGGGGCTGGGCTTTTTGTATGAAATTTTTTTTTTTTTTTTTTTTTTTGTGTATATCGTTGTTGTGGATCGGGTTGTTTTGAAATCACAGCCCTTAGAGAAGAGGTTAAGGAAGCAAACTGATAACTATTTCAAACAGTTTATAAGTAATAAAGCTATTGGAAGGAGTTAAAAAATTAACGGTGAAGATTAAATGTGTGAATCTAATGGTCTTAATTGAATGGGCTGAGACTGGCCACTTATTTCTACTCTGAGATTTTTTTACTCTATATTAATTAAATTCATAATTACATTCAATATATTGAATGGCACCACATAGCGGAAGCTCTCTCTTTGCTTCGCCGTAGATATTAGCACCAGTGTAGTATAGTGGCAGATTGTAAATCTCGCGAATCACTCCACTCTTTAAGTAGTAACAAACGACTCGAATTTTTAATTGCATCACCAAATATGGCTCTTCATCAACTTTTGGTGGCTCAACAAACAACGGCACCGTATAAAAATTGTAATAACCATTGTTATGAACCATCTCAGGAAACGAAATTGTAAGCTCAAGACCAATCTCAACCCGATACTTAAGGCTCCAACGAGAGCAATCGCTTTCCATCTTGTAAATGTTCAATAGCTTATGATGCATGATTATCTGAACAGTTGATGAGATGGAGATGACCCCAACACACTCCAAAGTAGTCAAAGTTCCACTCCGCATCACAAGAAATCGGAATAGTTGGATTTTCAAGAATCTTCTCTTCTTTCGTCTCGAGGCGAAATGATTCTTTGTGATTAATCCAGTGGATGGCTCCGTTCCAGAAGACGCCTTTTCTTAAATGCAAATATGGGTAGCCTTGTGGATTTATGTGTAAAGTGTCTTTGTGTAACCTCCAATGGCGCGCTGCAGAAGAATATATTAGTATTTGACAAGTATGAGGCTTGTGATAAAAAATGCGAAGAGAAACGACTTTTTACTAGGGCGAGTTCGTGGGTTCATAGGAAATGTAGCCAATAGAATTCCAAGTATTAAGGGCTGTAGGGAGGGGAGGAAGTGAAGTGTGCTGTATTGTTGTGGGTTGTACACATAATATGTGACATTTGGGTTGTTAGCTTCGTAACACAGCAAGAGACCGTTGCAAGAATGTATTTTGAGTGTCGAGCGGTTGGGAAAGAAACTGAGAGATTGGAAAGGAAATAAGCAACTTTTTGTGTTCGTGTTATCCAAAGGCAACAAGTCAAGACTATGGACATGGTCGTTCTGTTGCAACAGAAGAGCATTAACGGGTCTCGGGGAGGAGAGTTTAGGAGTATTGGAGATCAGAGAGAGCCAGTGAGTTGAAACGGATTTGAATCGTGCAAGAGTTTTTACTGGTAAGCGAGCGAGGACATCTACTAAGACATCGTCATTGTTGGCCACGAATTCAGCGGAAGATATGGACATAGTTGATTTCTCAGGTTCGAGACTCCCTTCAAGTGTTCTTGGTATTACTTATAAAAATAGTTTTTGGATACAATAATATTGTGTTCTTGGAAACTTCATCAGAACAATATTTTCATTCTATTTTGTTTTGTTTTGAGGAAGAGACGGTTCTTGGAAACTTCATCAGTTTTCACTAAATCCAATATGTTATACAATGCAGGGGTTTACATATTCAAAAATAAATAGTAATCTAATAATTTACGTGAACTTCATCAATTCATGTAAAAGGAAAATACCAAACAAATTAAATATAAAAATAAAAAACAAAATCATCTCACAAATATTCAATTCTCTACCATCTTGATTCTTGACAAGGACAACGTACTTGTAGGGTTTCAAGTATGTAATGAGGTTTCATCTCATAAATATTCAATTCTTGACCATCTTGATATTCAACTCTCTACCTCGTCGAAATTGGCACGCAATGGGCTGGGTTTCAAGTATGCAAATTGGATGAGTTTGTAATGAGGCGACCGGGACAGATCATAGGCTATATATGTTAGCAGTAACATGAAATTTATCAGCAAGATATATGTAGGTTGGGAAGCCAATTAGTATTGAATGGTGGTGATTACAGAGAGCCAATGTTTTGATACAGATTCTAATCTTGTACCAGATTAGATGTGAAGTAATGTTCTTATATCAGCTAAGTTTGAACAAAATGTGTTGCATATATGTATTTGTGGGAGAATAGCGATTTCATTGTGTTTTTTATAACAATACTTACTTATATTATATTACTAAATAAAGTCAGATCTTACAAAAGCCTTGCTTCCCAAGTTGGGCTAGCCTATGAGCCCATACAAAACTCGTCTGGTTGCCCATTTACAAAAACTAGAAGAAAAACTATTCAAAAGGTTCTTCGCATCTTCTCTACTGGACCATGCTTCCACATCCTTAAAATGCAGTTGAGTCATATCCCTGCAGACATTTATGGAATCACATAATATATTATTATGCTGGAAATTACACTCCTTTACAAAGAAAAGAACATACAAAATCGCATTTAATTCAACATGGTAAGAAGATGAGGCCTTGGCTGGCCTGCACGATCTAGCTATAACTTCTCCACTCATTGAGACCAAATCCCAACCAATGTCACTGCTACTATCCTTAAAGGCACCATCACAACGGAAAACCAACTGATTTCCTACTAACCCTAGATCCCCTATGTCATCAATCCTACTGTTCTTTTCATGATTTTGGTCACTTTTTCTCTCCCAAAGCCTGTTAGCTACTGCATGGCTCACACTCTCAATGCTAACTTGTGCTGCTCTTAGAATCCCTTTCCAATCTTGATATTTCCTTTCAAAAACATATTTGTTCCTTTCTTTCCATATCTCAAAGGCAATAACTATCATATTGGTGAGAGGCATCCATGCTTGGTGCTTTTCCAACTCATTGACAAGCATCAGAATTGATACAAGAGCTTCCATCGTCCAATTTGTACTCTCTCTAAGGGACAAGCAAGAGGCAAACCAAATTCTATCCCTATCCGCACATCAGAACAAAATGTGCTCCACAGTTTTCTTCTTGAGAACAGAACTGGAAAATTCTAGAATCCCGATATTCTTAGCTCTGAAGTTACTCAAATTTGGAAAGGCGTTCCATAAACATTTCCATACAAATATCTTCAGCTTCTCTGAAATTTGGGCACTCCAAAACCTTCCCCAATTCAGGTTACCTCTTCTAGGACTTCCATTCTGGAGTTTTCTAACTAAGAAAGCATATCCATTTCTTACTGATTAGTCTCCTAACTTTGCCCTCATCCTAAGCACATTGTCTGTCTTATTATTCCATTAGAGGATTTTTATTTGGACTATATTTTCTACCTCATTTTCTGGTAAGTTCTCTCTTAGCTTGTTCAGATCCTAACTTCTTTCATTCTCTTTTATAAGCTCTCTCACCACTACATTAGGTCATACCTGGCACATATCACTTATGTTCAATTTTTCCCTCCCCACCCATCTATTTTCAAACACTTTCACTGTTTTTCCCTCTCCTATCTTCCAAATTCCATTTTCAAACAGAAGATCCCTACCCATGTGAATACTTCTCCACACCAAAAAATGATCAAAAGAGTTCCTACATCTCCATATGTTCCCTAGTTTACAATATTTAGCTATCAAAACCTTAAATATCAGACTATGAGGATTTTTAGAGATACGCTAGAATTGACTTGCCAGCATGCTGATATTAAAGCTCTCCATATCCCTTAACCTAGTTTCACCCTCTCCTTTAGGTAAACTAAGAATTTTCTTGGAGACCATAACTTAGCTGCAAAACTGGACCACCACTTGGTCACATACTTAGGAAGCTTATACATATTCATAATATAAAGAGGCAAAGCATTTAATGTAGAATTGATTAGGACTAATCTTCTAGATTGTGATAACAAATTCATCTTCCAAGAGTCCAAAGAACTCTCCACTCTCTCCTTTAGAAACAGAAACATCTTTTTCCTTGTTGAAGTCCCTAAGTTAGGAATACCTAGATATTTCCCTGGTCTACTAACATGGGGCATGGGAAGAATGCCTCTAAAGATTGTCATAAACCTTTTTGGAGTGTTAGGACTAAAGTACCACTTACACTTTTGAAGGTTCATGCATTAGCCCAAATCCATCTCATAGGATCTCAATATCTCTTTTAATTTAGCAACTAACTCTGGAGAAGATTTAAAGAAGATAAAGAGGTCATCTGCAAAAAGAAGATGATTTATCACTTGACCATTTCTAGCAATTTGAATTTCCTAGATTCTTTTATTCTCCAGGTCAATCTTCAGGCTTCTAAACAATGTTTCAGCACAGAGAAAGAACAGATAGGGGAAAATAAGATCCCCTTGTCTAAGACCCTTATTTGGAAAAAACCACTGGGATCTAAGACCCTTTAGTAGTCCGCTTAATGGAATGAATGATTTCGTTAGCTATTATAATATTATCCTGAATCCTTCTTCCAGAGACAAAACCATTTTAGAAAGGAGAAATTAGACTTCCAATTACAGTTTTCAGTCTACCCACTAGCACCTTAGAAACTATTTTATACAGCACATTGCAAAGACTTATAGGTCTAAAATCCTTCGGGGAGAAGGCTGATTTGATTTTTGGAATGAGGACAATCATCTTCTTGTTGACTTCTCCTAGCATTCTTCCATTATTTAACACATCCAAAATTGCCTCTGATGAGACTCCCGGGCCCACTAAATTCCAAAACTTTTGGTAGAAGATTGTTGGATATCCGTCCGGTCTTGGAGCTTTAAGGCTCCCTAGATCAAATACCGTTTTCCTTACCTCCTCAGCAGTAAAGGGTTTCTCAAGACATTGGATTTGCTCTTGGTTAAGCTTCCTAGATATGGAGTTAAGGAGACCTCTAATTGCATCTTCTCTATTGTCACTTTCTACCTTAGATGATGCTAGCAGCTTCTTAAAGTGATCTACAAAGGCTTTTTTTATTCCATCTTGATCTATAATCCACTCTTTATTCTCCAATTGCACTGCATCAATCTTGTTCCTAGAACTTCTCTTAGATGTCATTCCATGAAAAAAAAATCTTGTATTCCTATCCCCTTTACTTAATAACGATATTTTTGATCTCTGTCTCCACATTTCCTCTTCCATTTGTAGAACATATTCCAACTCCTTGTTGACATTTATCATTCTATCTATAAGATCTGGATCATCACACCCTTCTTCTATCTAGGATTGGATATTGCCTACCTCATTTAAAAGAAACTTCTTTTTTTTTCCAAAATATTTCCAAACACCTGATACTTCTAGAAGTTTAGGTTTCTAGTTGTTACTCTAAGCTTATGTTGAATTCTGGCCAAGGAAGATTCATTTCCATCCATTTCCCAACTATCTTTCACAACATTATTACACAATGTATGGGAAGTCCACATACACTCAAATCTAAAAAACTTTATATTCTTTGCTCTTGGGTTTAAATCAAGAACCAAGGGACCATGATCAGATATTGCAATATGCTCTGCAAGTAATCTAACATGAGGAAATATCTCCAACCAATCCAAATTAGCAAAATCCCTATCTAAAATTTCAAATACTTCATCTCTACCCGATCTTTTATTGGACCATGATAATTTTGGACCTGCTCTTCTAATTTCTAATATATTGTTGTCTTTAATAAAAAAAATTAACTCATCAGCTCCCAGGAGGATAGGGCTCTCCTTCCCGATTTCTCTCCCACTCTTAGCACCTGGTTAAAATCATCTATCAAACACAAGGGCCTATCAAGGTTTTGCAATTCAGAACTAATGTTATCCCAAGTTGCAATCCTTAGAGCCAACATGGGATGCCCATATATTCCCCCCAAGACCTATTCCCCGCCTTGCATATTTCGGATTTTATTTGATAAAAAGTGATTTGAGCAAATTATAAGACTAACATCAAAGTTTGATCTCACTCACAACCATAACCATCCACTAGTTCCTTGGCTATCATATCCCCAATACTTAACAAACCCCATACTTGACAATTTGACATAGACTGACTCCACATCTAATTTTGTTTCACAGAAAAATACCACTTTTGGACAATGCTTCCTAATTAGGTCTTTAAGATAATGAACATGTAGGGGTAGACCCAGCCCCCTACTGTTCTAGCTAAGAGCAATCATTGGGATCCAGTGGGCTGTTGAGGGACAGCCACACCTGAACCCATAGCATAGTTTATATTAAGGTTATGAATTTCTTCTATAAATTCCAAACTAGCATACAAAAGTTTGGACCTGATAGAAAATACTTCTTCCTTACCACCATATTTCAAGAAATCATAATCAATAGATAGATCATAAATATGAATATGTACCTCTGACTCCGATTCTTGATCTCCCACCATCTCATTCCTTATTTTCCCTCTATCAGCTCTATCAGGCTTTGAGATAGCTTTTCTTTGACTGAGAAATAGGGTTTCCTCCAGGGATGCCCTTCTCAGCCCAAACCGGGAGGAAAAGAGTAGACTCTGACCGCCAAGCTACCTTTTTCTTAACTTCCCATATGATTTCCTTCTGGAGATATTGAGAAAATTCCTTCTCCTGCTCCCCCTTTGAGCCAGCCATTTTGTTAACCTCATAACTGACTTTTTGACCATCTCTAGCCTCTAAAATCCAAACCTCTTCCTGGAAGGCCTCTCTCCTTGCCTGAGCAAAGACCAAATCTTCACTATTCTCCCTCTCTAAGTTTTTGTCCATAAACCCCCTCCTCAGCAAAATGCCATCTCGAATCTGATTCTAACACCATAGCCCTAAGGGAATCGATTTCAAGCCCTTGAACGGCATTTTAGAAGATCCCTTTTCAAGAGCAGCAAGGAGGTTAGGGGTCAGGCTCCCCTTACAGACTTCATTCCCCACATAATTATTTTCACTGCTCAGCGATAGGACTATTACAAGCTCCTTACCTTCCCTTATGTTTACACATTTATCTCCTCATTCCTCTATGTCACCCACACTTCCCTCCAGCAAGATAACAAGAACCTTTCTTGGTGCCATTTCCAAACAAAGAAATTTATTCTGATCTTTCACAATCTTTTGAACTGAATGCTGGGATGAATGACCAGAAAATGAGAACGGTCTCGGAATACCTAATTCCAAAGAGAAACTTGGAGATGAGTTAGGAGAACTTGACGGAAACTGATCTGGCATCCGAGCCGATAAATCATCCGTCCTCCCATCAGGGCTTAGATAGGAAAAGGAGTTGGGGTTGTCATTGTATGAGTATTCCATATCCGATGACAGGCCCACCTCCTCTCCAACAAGCAACCCAAGCCCAATCCCATTCTCCTCCACATTCAATTGACCTTTCTGACTTTCTAAAAACCCACGTCTTTCCTCCTTATCCATCTCTATAAATTGCTCTAGATTGACTCCCCTCTCCACACCATTTTGAAACCCAGTCTGGATCGGTCCAATCGGTTTACCCACAACTTGATCTATCATCTGACTCAGCAAGGGGAAGCCAGGTGACCCTACACCATTCTCCATTTGTCCATTAAAACTAGTTGCATGCACTCCATCTATCACCGGATTAATCCAACTTTCCTTTCCACACCCTTCCTCAAGTCTAGCCCTCTTCAACGACTAAGACTCTGCGCCACCACATTTCATCCCTTGCTATTCACTTGAGCACCCCCCCCCCCCCCACAATTATGATTCCTCTGGCACCTTCCCTAGGTTTGATTTCCCTGCACAGATTTTCAGCCATAACATCCAAGGATCTCGCTCTAGCTAATACTGGATCCTCATTAACTTCTGCATTAATTGGCATATTTACTCCTTCTTCTACTCTTCCACTTCCCATACCATCCACTTTATTGTAAAAACCTACAATGTTATTTCTTTGTATAATTAATTTAATTTTGAGTGAATTATTTAATAATGATGACTTCAAATAATTTTATTCATTTTTATATCTTTTGACCAACAATTTCAAAACTAAAATGAAAGCAACGGACTTTCGAAACCTTAGGCTGCTGATATGATCTGCTCTCTCCCAACCTCCTCTGGTGGCTCTACTGTCGGAACCTCGCCTGCAAACGTAACCCTATTCTTGGTCAGAATACATAAAGTTGGGAAACTGGATTTGCTTGCTTCTTTTGCCACCAGCCACCAGCCTCCACTGCTATCTGTTTTCACCAGCAAACTCCAAACATCCGCTTCCTCCAGCTCTGACACTAAACTAGCAACAAATTCACCAGCCTCGCACGCTATAACAAACTTGACCCTAATCTCATGGTTGTAAACCAAATCCAGATCATAGTCATCGTCTACCTTGCAATATTCCTTAATAGAAAACCCTAGACTGTCGACATCCTGACTGGCCTCGTCCTCTGCCTCCAATCGGGAACCCAAGGTTGTCCTCTATGTTGGTAACCTACTCTTAATATCTACCCCAACTGGCTTCAAGACATTTTCAGCCGTCACACAATTGTCATCTCTTGTTTTGTTCCAGTAAACCCTAATTATAAAGGCGCAGATATGGCTTCATCATCATTCCGAACAAACAAGAGGTTTCTAGGGTTATGAGCATACTAAATGGCACTTTCTTATTACATTATCGCATACACATCGCTTGGGCGAGACAAACCTTTGGTGAGCCTAACAAACCCCAATATGATAAATGGTCATGCTCCTCAACGGGTCCGTCTCATTGGAGTGGAGTCATATTAAGAAGAAGGGGCACTTCTGTATGATATCGGTCAAGGGCTTACCATTCTAATATTAGGGTTCTGAATCCTTTCTACATATCTCAAAATCCTTCAGGCAACTGATATGTATTCATCTGAAATCACTTTTGGGCACCAATCAAGAACAGACTCATCTCCTCATCTTCTCGAATGGGTTCTGGGAAATTTTGAGTGAGGTCACAATTTCTTATGGCATAAAAACTCTCAAAATTCTTGACCATGAATGCCTAGGGTCGGATGTGATGCCCTTCCTATCTCTACCATCTCTGTAACTCTCACTTTCAGCGATCTTTACATCGTAAAGTCCAAATAGTGCTGCCTCAATGGATGGAGATGGTTCACTATGCTCCTAGTAAGGTTCTGTCATGATCGAAGACAGTTCGACCACCTTGATTCAGGAATCGCCCATAAACTCTCCAGGTCGTCCAACTAACTCACATGCAAACTCGGCCCATTCAGTTGGACTCTAAGACTTTGAATCGTATTCGGAATCACGATTCTGCAATTCAGCACCAGGCTATCCAAAAGACTCGAGTGAGTCTGCAATCTTCTGAGGCCACCATTTCGTGTAATTTGTTCATCCTCTGCGGGTTACCCTTGCGACAAGGTAAGCTTCATGTACGTTCACTTCCAGCAAAGCTCTCTCGAGTTAATTGCACTGTCTCTCGGCCAAATCTAATAACTAGAGGTGATCTTTCTCCCTTGGCAACTGTTGCAGCTTTGTTGAAATTTTATAAGAATCTAGGTGTATAGGTGAGAGGGCCTGAATATGAAATTATCGATTGGCTTCGACACATCAAAGTTGCTCTACCTGAGGACTGATCCGGTGATCTATATCGCACCACAAATTGTGTCTTCTCTCGAGGAACATGTGAAGTTGTGCGGCGCTTCATAAGAGGTTTGAAGTCTCTTGTCTAGGTTCATAAGCCTAGCGTAGTTCTAATTTATTGTTCACTAGATGTGCTTTCAATCAACTTTTCTTTTGATTCTTGGAGGCGTGATCCATTCACGATCTTAACTTGATAGTTTCTTTTGTACTTTTACTCTACCCTTTTGGGCTTGTTAATAGAAGTACTATTTGTTTATAAATAAGAAAATAAAAACTATTTCACTCAAGTGATATTGTTTAGACATAGAATTCGGATATGAATATAGTGGAGATAGTATTTTGGGGAAATTGCAGATAGCTACCCTGAAGTATACACATTTTTCTTGTTTTGCCACCGTAAAGTATTTGTTGTAACTTATCACTACCCTAAACAATGCACCCTAGTGTTCGTCAGTTAAGTCTAACGGAAAATCCATTTAAGTGCATCATGTGCTGCTCATATGTTCAAATCTTTTTTAAATACCCATTTTACCCTTGTCTCCTCCAACATTCTTCTTCGTTCAACTTCTTTATTCAGCTAAAAATTCAAAAATTTTCCTAAAAATTCAATATACAATCTATTTGCTAAAATTGAACAAAATATGAAATAAGTATGGTAGACCTGACTATCATCAAACACAAACACTTCTATACTTGAACTCATGAATACCAAAAATTGAACAAAAATATAACCCCAACACGTTAAACCAGATCTTGAACTCATGAAACCAAAAATTGAACTCATGAATACCCAGATCTTGTTTCAGATCTGGTCATCGTTTCAGGTACCATTTCAGCTCCGGCGACGTGATGATCGAGCAGATTTGTTCGACAGAAGTGTTGTAGATG
>JAYMTA010006230.1:0-10605 GCA_036897625.1 Pelargonium cotyledonis | reverse complement strand
GAGCTAACTTCTTAATTCAGAGACCTATGCGGTGACTATCGAATAGATGGGGGCTGCAGAGTATTTAACCCTATATAGTTGGAAGAAGTCAAATTAGGATCAAATTAGGACCACAATGAGGCTCCCCAAAACTAATAATCCTATGGTCAACAACACTATTTTTCCAACTTCTCTCAATAAACATAATCATTTTTATGGCTGTGCTTTCGGCACAAAGATGGAAAGTTGGTGGTGAAGCTGGAAAGTTTGGAGCTAATCAAATTCACATCCCAAACAACTACAGTGGCTGCAAATGCTTCATTTTGGTCAAATGGAAATGACAACCCCTACCCCTTAATTTGCTTTAACCATGATTAGAAAGGATTAATACAGGCTAAAAATAAATTAACCAAAACATAATCATTTCCATCTATTACTGTCATCTCATCTCATCTGGAACATAATACAACGTTCTCAATAGTGAGCGTAATGCGAAAAAGAAAAAGAAACTAATAATATCATTCATGGTGGTATGTAGGGAAAATCTTAAATGTTTTCAAGTATATTTGAGGAAAAAAGTAGTCAGGTTTTACCAAAACTATGTGGTTTTATTATTTCATCTTGTGAGGATATGCCATCTAGGATAAGGAAATAACTCTAAAAACGTGTTTGATAAAATAGGCTACTTTAAGAAGAATTGTATGCAAAACTCCTTCAAATGACTTATTTATGTAGAAAGTTGAGAGCTCATGCATCTCAAAATGAGCTCTAAACTAGTTTAGGTCGGCTTAACTAGTTGAAACAATATTGTTGATCTTGCATTTAGATTCCCCCTCCATCAAACTAGACTACTATTCATTCGGATACTGTTTAGGCAATCCAAGGTTCTATGGTGCTAGTGCTAGTGCTAGTGTTGGTGCCAAGAACAATGGTAGACTTTTTCATTTACAGAACCGTGGTTCTTATCTTTGACTGTCTCTTATTTTAAATTAAATGCACGGACAGAATCATATATATTAAGAAATTCATCCTAATTGTGCCTGACCAATCAACGTAATACAATATTTCTCTTCTTTCTTTCCTCTATCTCAATTTCTCCATTAAAAAATAAATTAGTTAAAAAAAAAGGAATTACAACTTTGATTTAACATAGAGCTTAAGTAACAATGAGTGTCAAATTTGTAATCACAATGAAAACCGCCAAGGAAGCACATTTTTATTTTATCCATATTTCTTTATCTTCAACATTAGAGATCCACTCAGCAACTGATAAATTAATCATAACAACAAAGTATATAAATGATGCAAAATTTGCATGGTCAAGAACCTGTGTTATTAGCCTTAGCTTTTGATATGCCTCCAAATTCTTCCAACAGTCGCTCAATCGTCTTCCTTGATGTGACCTTGTCAATCTCAAAAGCCCTCATCTCATCTCCAAGACCTGCACACAACAACAACACCAACCATATATTATGAAACACAATTCATAACAGTTGTGCATTGCAGTAAACAACATAGATATATTGTTTGATTTAGCATAACTGACCTGATTGGTGGATAACTTTTAGAGGCAGCTGAGAGGCATTCAAATTGAAGAAGTAAAGCAAATTCTTCATGAGGTCGGCAGATTCACCAGAGACAAGGATCTCTCTCTAGATTACATCACATTTGTCAGTTTTAAAGCAGGAAAACACAATGCAAGAATAGTAAGTATCCATTATCCATAAAATAACTCCATCAATAAGGGGGAGAAAGTTTCGTCAGACCTTGAAGTTTTTCTGTGTATCGTAATACCCGGAAACAATCATGAGTAATCGAAGCTTCTCCGAATCTGAAATATAAAAAGAAAACCATGTGTCATAAAGGAGGCCTAATCATCTTCACAATCAACAAAACCTGAAATTTCATTCATTAAGAAAACTTGATAAATTCAAGGCAATGATGCTTGTTTCTAGTGAATGAATATAAAGCTAGAAATAAAGCACTTCCAGAGAATTAAGATAACAGAACCAAGAAAAATAGCAAATGTACAGAAGCATCAATTTGAGAGGCAGGAAATCTGGCAGGGAGGAATTACTGTAACACGAGTATTACATCCCTCGATCTTTGAGTGTACTGTCACTCTTATACTTTAAGTATGTGTGCATTGATATTAAAGATGTAAAATTACTCACGCTGGAAGTATTTTATTTCTTGAGCTGAAGCCTCATCGTGGGACAGTAACTGCCCAACTGAGATCCCAATGGAACACATACCAATGTGTGAAACCATCACTCTTGCACCAGCAGCATCTGTCTTACCTGGTTTATCAAATTTCATGTTATTGGAATGCAACAGATCGAACATGAACCGGCAGCACAAAGTGTGACAAGGGATTATATGTATAACCAATTATAGCCAGCAAATTAGAAATTAGAAGTGCAACTCAGGAAATATCTGCAGACAGATGATTGCATTGTGTGCTGAATCTAATTTGATTGCAGTTAATTTGTTACGAAAAATTGAAGCTTATTAGCTATCTCATTTTAAATTAATAAACAAAAAAAAAGCATATCATGGTCCGTTTGGATAACCCAAAACTAGGGTAAGGTTCACAGATGAAAAGGAGAGTGGCTGTTCCATTTGTTGTAACAGCTGTGTGAATCATATCATGGTCTGTTTAGATTTGAAGGCTTTTGGTTGGTATTAATGGATAGAAGAGTATGGTTGTGAAGATAGGGTTTATGGGTTAAGAATTGGAGTAAGCAACAATCCAATCTTGGTTAGCTCTTTACGGAACTTGAATAAATTATGTCAAGCATAGAAGGGAATAGAAGGTACAAAAAGTTGAGATTTTTTTTTTTTTTTTTTCCTATCATTGGTTAAGATCATTCAGTTAGGTCACCTTCGGATTTGAAGAACACGTGATTCAAATCATAGAATATTGTATTGCCCATTAGGCAGAAAAGAACATAGGTTAGTACAAGTTCATACCTACTCTTGTCCACTTCTTATAATCCTTACGCAAAATATCAACTACTTTGAGACCTGAAACGTCATACATTTTGTATCTCACTGCAAAGAAAAATGAACATTTGTTTCACATATGAGAACCCGAAACGTAGAAGGATATACACAAAGGACAAAGCAATAAATCCCAGGGGGGGAACTTACATATTTGATAAAGGCCATCGCACCCAAAGCGACCAGCACCATTGATCAACAATGTAGTTGTGTACTTGTCCTTGGACGTACAATTGTGAATAGTGAGGTTTGCAGTGTCTAAGAGGATGCCAGCTAACTACACAAATTTTAAGAAATTGTCAAACAATGAAGTCCAATAAGATCAATCTCCAATAAGATCAATCTAAAGGGTCTATGAGAAATTTCTTGGTAGGAACTGAGCAGACATTACTTGTACTTTTCCAAACAATCATAAACTTTGAAGCACAAAAAATGAAGGATAAGGAGAAGGTAAACTATGGCTCAGAAATAACTAACCAAGTAGAGCACTAAAAATTATGTAATGGAAAGAGCCCTTGGGCAGTGATTCCCACAAGTGTCTTAATCACAGTGAAGTTAAGAGAAACACAAGATAAGGAGTATTAACCAAATGAACAAACATCCATATTTCCTATGAGATTATAATAATTAGGACACTTATAAGTTCAGAAGAATACCAAGAGTCTACTGAACCCTTTCCCAGCCAAAATTTCAAGTGAAGTAAGTGTAAATTTTTCAGCAACAAGCGTACAGCAAGAGCAATCCTGTACAAGCATAAATCTAAAGTAAGAGATGATGGTTTTGATGTGTCTATATATTCATGTCCATCCAGAACAAATGCATAAACATAAAGGTATTTGCATACATATGTACACGTACAAACTTGTGTACACACTGTCCATCTGTGTGGGCATGTATACAAATGAGCAGCCTAAGAAAATCATCAGATGAGGAAAAGATCACCCAAATAATTTTTATTTTTTTCAAAAAATATCCTTGCTAAGAAAACTTCCTTCGAAGTTCATATGCATAGCACAAACATCCAAGACTTCCATTCTTAAACTCATTTAATGTCAGTTGAAGAATTTAAGTTTATTGGAAGACATTCAAACACAGAGCTTCAGCAGTTAGTAGTTCCACCAACCCATTCAGCCGTGCCGAATTTTAAACATGAAATAGATTAGAAAAGATCAATCGCAAGCAAAAAAGAAAAAAAATCTTCATTTCTACCAAGGATAGGAGTTGTGGTATAATCAAAAGTTTTAATCAAGAAAAATATAAATTGCAATAAACTATCTGAACTCTGGTGCCATACCTGTCCCACTGTAACAGTCTCAACCCAAGGATAAGCAGAGTTAACCTGTAAAATGAAGAAGAAAAAAACTTAATTTATAATCTGCTAGCCCTTTTGAGTGGATACCAGATTTGTTTTATTAATATTCATGGTTTCACATTTAAAGATAACAAGTATTTACCTTTCTGCAATTGAAGATTTCTACCACTGCTTCCTTTAATGCCTACTCCAGGAAATAATAATGAACGTTAATCATCCAATGGCAGCATGTAAAAATTACAGCCAGATTCTACAATAAAATGATACCTCTTGTTTGGTTGGGAGCTTATGGCCATCCAGGAGAACAAGTTTGAGACTTCCAAATAGATGATAGTATTGTAAATCAATCTGCTCAGTTGGAATAAAAGTAATAAAAAAAATTAGAAATTATAAGAGACAAAATTTAAATAAAATAAAAAAATTGATATGGACCGAATCGAAGATTGAATTTCTCCAAATGTGTGAACCAAACCGGACCGAATGTAATCGGTCTGGTCTAGTCCACAATGACCAAATTTTAAACATCCTTCCCCCAGCTTAGTTTTCTGCATTCAAGAAGCTTGTGCAGAAACAAAACACATCTTAAAAGCTTCAACAGAATAGCTAACTGTAATGGGAAACTAAACTCTAGAAGTAACCCCCATTGTGACAAAGCTTTCAGAGATTCAACTATTGGAAATTTTTAACAGCTTAAATAGCGGTAATCACACCTAATACCTTCAA
Organism: Pelargonium cotyledonis; assembly: GCA_036897625.1. Lineage (NCBI taxonomy): Eukaryota > Viridiplantae > Streptophyta > Magnoliopsida > Geraniales > Geraniaceae > Pelargonium > Pelargonium cotyledonis. The sequence continues at coordinate 5,588 of JAYMTA010006230.1, read as the reverse complement.
AGTTGGGGTTCCAATTCTACCTTGTATACCCAAGTGGTAGAAGCCACTTCTCCAAAGAGGAAAAAAGCCTACATGGCATTCACTAAATCAGCCCTAATACCTATAGGCTATAACACATGGATTCATCTACCACATAAACATAACAAGGAATACACACTAGACGCGTTTATCTTTCTTAGTTACATGTAAGATGCTTGGTCGTTCCAGTTACAGCCTGTTCCTGCAGGTTTGTACTACCCTCACAGCAGATTTTGAAATTTAGTACAGTAATCTAACTAGGTTATAATGAAGACATTACTACATCAGTGCATTTTGCCAGAGTTACTCCATCCAACTGAAAGCAGATCAAAGCTATATTATAAAAAAAAAAACATCAGTTATACGATACCTCATCTACAAAAACTAAGGAACGCTGGTCAATTTGACACGAATCAAGAACCCATTTTAGCTCAACATGGGAGCTTAGATCTTCCCTCTTCATATTGATGACAGGCACAGTGCATAACTGGTCACTTTTAAGTGTTAGGTGCAAGTAGAAGGCATATGCGATGACAGAAGCAACAGAAGCAACATCTGTATGTAACCAGAAAATAAATTAGAAAAATTGTTCATCAAAGAGATCTTTATTATGCATAATGTATCTCTTCCATATGTAGATGCAAATGTTTTAGTTTCAATTGACTCAAGATGTGACCAAAAGGGATGTAAACAATCTTACCGGAGACGTCCTGTCCCATCACAGCATGTAAGAATCTTCCTGGTACACCAGCATTCACATCATCCCTTCTGGACTTCAAAAACTGATTCAACATTTTAACACTTTCACAGGATTCCACAATTTCCCTATCTTGATAATTCCCACTATAAAACGATGCTGCACTTTGAGGAAGTGGGATATTTAATATGTCTGATTTCCTTTTGCGCACTCTGAATGATTTTTGAATTGTGAGCCTTCCAGTTTCAGGAGCAGGAAATTCACCCTTATTAGTTTCCACAGACTCCAACATATCATTTGGATCACCCAAATCGAAGCCTGAATGTGACTGAAAACGCGGCAGTGACGACGAAGAGGTTTTTGCATTCTTTGACAATCTTACAGACGATGACCTTCCCAAGGGTTCGAGAACCATTTCTGAAAACGTATCTTCTAGCGGCTCCTCCACGAGCTTTTCAGACGAATCTGGCGCAACTTTTCTGCGCCTTGCGTCGCCAATATCCGACATGGTTCGAGAAATGCTCTGAGCTCGATTCGTCATGGCACCATCGCCTCTCAAAAGACCGTTGAAGAGTGGATTGTCTCGCATACGGGCATAGGGTTCCTAAAAACCAAACAACGATCAAATCAGGCAAAAGAAAAGCAATATGTATATGATGAATTCAAATAGAAAATGGAACAACCTGGGGAGTTGCTTTGGGAGACCTCATGGTGAGGGGTGAGGAAGAAGAAGAGAAGGAAGAGTGAGGGATTAGAGGGGAATGTTGGGACGGCAGAGAATGGCATAGTGTAGACCGCCATGGGATGGGAGTCGCAGAACCTCTCACTGTCTCTGTCTCTGTCTCGCTGTCTCCGAAATCATCAAACTCTCAGGACTAGTGGTTGACTCTTCGATGAGTCAAATATGAAAGCGACTCTCTTGTTCTTTGTAATTAGAAACGTGGCAAATATGTTGTTTGCATTGGCCGTTGAAGTTGTATGAAATAGCTTAACTAGAGTTCTAAATGGAATAATTTAGTAATCAATTGAAACTTTTAATAGACTATAATTTTGATTATGTGCAAATTTGAATGAATAATTATATTAAGTTCATCGCTTTAGTTTAATCATAAAAAAAAGGAAGAATACATAATGTTTCATGTTTTTTTTTTCTTTGGTACGTGAGAGAAAGTAAGGAAAGACTAGGCCCTATCCAAAATCAAACGAGGCCAACAACAACCCTCTTCATCGTCAGCAACAACGACCTCAGCTTTTCTAGGCACAACTCTGAAAGTTTGGACACCCATCCTTAATCCACATCCAACATTAGCACGACAATCTGCCACACGGTTCCCTTCCCTATAAATATGGGACAACTCTACCTGCCATCTCCTGCCCATAAGCTCCTTGATATCATCGACTAAGCTTTCTACCCTCAAATCATGGCAGCCATCCTTAACCATATGGGTCAACATCATCGAATCCACCTCGCAAAGAACACATCGATAACCATATGGGTCAACATCATCGAATCCACCAACTCTTTTCGAAGAGTCTCAAGCTCTACCACAGAGACGTAGCACCAGCCCAAGCAGCCAGAAAATCCAATTGCCCAAGCCCCAGCAGAGTCACGAATTACCCCACCCATACCAGCTATACCAGGGTTCCCCTTTGCAACACCATTTGTATTCAGTTTCACCCAGCCCGTAGGAGGCTTCTTCCAACCAACCTGAGCATCCCTTCTTAAGATTGGCCCTTTGATCCGTTGAAAGGTGATAAACCAACTCAGCTTGATCAATCACAACTCGTACAAGATTACTGGGGTGGTGAAATCATCCTGCAGCACAGCACATCATCTCCATTTCTAAATCTGCCAAGTAGCCGACCCAAACACCTTGCTCCATGGCCCACAACATCTAATAACCGGTCTCGTCTCAGCTGAGAGATTAACATGAATCCAGGTGACCTGATCATCTGCAAAGAAACGACCCAAGAGATAGCTTGGCACTAAGGCCCCCCAGACCTACTTTGCCAAGCTACAGTCCCTCCAAGATGTACAACAAGTCATCCAAAGCAATCCCACAAATCAAGCATGAAGGGTTGCTCGTCATTTTCCAATTAAATTGAGGTTGGTTCGACAAAAGCTGATCACGACGGGCGAGCCACAACAGGTAACCTACTTAGTCAAACCCTTCAAGTTCCAGATCAGCTTTCAGTTAGGGTGTTGAGAGCTTATGGGATGGGCGAGAGCCCTATAGGCTGACTTGACAGAGTAAATGCCATTTTTTTACCCCGCGTACTCCATTTGATCAGAGTCCCCTGGACTTTGACGACCCAATCATTTGGAAGTCAATTACGCAATAGAGGGACATTCCAAGAGCCATGATCTGACAAAAAGTGTTGCACCGAAATTCCCTATGGGAAAGCAGTCCCAACATGGTCCGCAAGAGACTTTCCCTCAATCCAAACGTCCTGAAAGAAATCAATTTTAGATCCGTCACCCACTACCCATGTTAGCCCTTTTTCAAGGCCAGTAACACATTTGTGGATGCCCCTTCATGTGCGGGAACACCTCGGCTTGCATTCCCTAGCATCGGCCAAACTCGTGGGATCATATATATTTTGCAGTCTAGATTTGGGTCCAAAGGGAATCCGGGTCCATAAGCACTCTCCACGTCGCCTTCCCTAGCATATCCTGGTTGGCCCATTCCATGGATCCAATGCCTAGACCACTGTAACTCTTAGGCTGACAAACATCCTCCCAACTTACCAAACTAATCCCCTTTCGGGTTTCCGTTCCTCCTAAAGAAATCATCGGTTTAGGTGATCAAAGCAGTGATAGATACTGGAAGGCAACAGCTTAGTTTGCATGGCATATAGGGGAATGGCTCCCGTAACCGCTTTAACCAAAGTGGCTCAGCCAACCAACGTGAAATGTTTTTATTTCTAGGAAGCTAGCTAAGAACTGGCCTTGTTTATGATATATTGAAAATCAGAGGCTTTCATGCATTTACAGTGGAGGGGTACTCCCAAGTAATGACCCAAATCTGCAGCCCATTCAATTCCCAGAGCTGTTTTTAGACGTCCCCGACGAGTACCTAGCAAAGCCTCTAGAGCAAAAAACTTTGATTTGATGAAACTGACCTTTTGGCCCGAAGCCACACAAAAGTTGTCTAGGACTCCCTGAATCATCCTGGCATGTCCTTCCGTGGCCTCGGCGAAGAGAAGAAGGTCATCTGAAAAAAATAAGTGGGGCACTCCCACACCACCCATACTTGTTTCACTGGAATCTAGGCATTTCGAGATACTTGGCTGTGAATCAAATGGCCCAGCCGTTCCATACATAAGATGAAGACATAGAGGGACAAGGGGTCCCCTTGACGTAGGTCCCGCTGGGGGGCAAAAATAGTCCGTACTTTCTCCGTTCCAAAGGACTGACACAGAACCAGATCATACCGTGGCCATAACCAGCTTGACCCAAACTGTCGAAAAATTAAAGAAGTACAGAGTTTCTTCTAAAAAATTCTAATCAATACGATCATTAGCCTTTTCAAGATCTATTTTAATTGTCATGTACATCCTCCTCTTCTTAGACCTGATAGAATGAATAATCTCCTAAGCCACAAAGATATTGTCACTCGTGTAACGGCCCGAAATAAAACTGCTCTGATTAGGAGCCACTATATCATCAAGATAAGGCCTGATATGATTAATAAGAAACTATGTGATGACCTTCAATAGCACACAACAAAGACTAATCAGACGGAACTCCTTCAATGTGAGGGGGTTAAAAGTTTTTGGGATCAGAACCAGCAAGGTCATGTTCGATTCTACCGGGACATTCCCTGATTGAAAGGCATGTCGAACGAGCTCAATAATAGATCTACCAAACTTGGGCCAAAATCCTTGGAAGAACCCGGCCTGTAACCCGTCCGGGCCCGGAACCTTCCAAGGGGACATGTCGAATAGAGCTCTGCGCACTTCCTCATCAAAAGTTTCACACATAATAACTTAGAAGAGATATCATTAATAATAATAATAATAATAATAAATAGAGCATACAGTATGATGCGTCTGTTTTAACTATGTCAATTCGGTGCACTAGAAATGTTTATTGTTAATAAATTGGCCTATGTGTTATTTTAAGTCCAATTATCAATATCAACTTTGGCAGTGGGACCTAAGTGAGGCAACACACCAAAAAGAAGACCCCACATGTGTTTTGGGGACACTACATCAAGTGTGAAAGTAAGATCTTTGTTGAAAATCACAAAAGCTAGAAAGAGTTATAGAGAGAAAGTAAAAAAAAATGTGTCTCAATGTAAATTGAGTTACTTTTTCTCTTATTAAGAGATGAGTATTTATAAATACAAACTAATCTCGTCATGGTCGTTGTGTGGAAGGTTGTTGGTAATGCGGTATTCGCTTCGGGTCCATTTGAAGTTTAGGCTATTTATTTCCGGGGGCGTCGTTCACATGCGACAGAAAAGTTCGAGAGTTCTCATACGTTCATTGTGCGTCAAGGAGAATATCAAAGTCCTTAAAAGTTTCTACTGCTCGTGGTAGCATCCTTTGGTTTTAAGAGGGGCACATTGCATGATGAAGTTGATCCATGCCTTTGTCAACATGGCAGTCATTCTTTATTGGTGAAATTTTGATGAGGTGGGGAGCCACAAAGGTGACCCCGAGAGGTAAGGATCTTGGGGGCCTATTGTGTAAGCCAAATGTTTGTTAAGATTCTTGTGGGAGCCTTGGATTAGGAGAAGAGCTTTAGGGAAAGATTTGGAGATTCACATTCGAAGAAAAACTTTAGGACTCCAAGACATTATGAAAGCTTTTAGGGCTCAAATTCGGGGGGGGGGGGGGGGGGGTGTGGTTAACTGTGTGGCTCCTG